>JANHGL010014463.1:19281-51828 GCA_024611195.1 Ceyx melanurus | reverse complement strand
ATTTTATTTTAAAAAAATTATTATTTCAATTCTACTGAACCATTTAATGCAGTAGTTGAGGGAATATTTATTAGGGGTATTTGTAATTGCCAGCCAAAAGAATTCCTTATCTCTTTATGATCATCATAGAGCTATAAGTTGCTTCATTTTGGCTATGAAGAGCTCTGAGACTGAGTTGGTAGAAAAAAATCTCTGCATGTTAAAGGCTGCTCAGGTTGCTTCTCACATTTGGCAAAAATGTGCCTAGTGAAGGCTGTTATTCTATTTCTTTTATTGTTTGTCTCCAGTATGAAGTTTGCAGAGATGTTAATTCTTTCAAAACCCATGGCATTCTGGTACAAGTTGTTTAGAACTTTAATTCAATCTTTTGACTCTTTTTATGTGTGCTTTTTTTAAGAGGAACATATCAACTTTGCTTTCAATAATTATTTCCAACAATTTTTAGTGTAATGTTTACTGTTATTATTAATCTCTCCATTGTTCAACTCCAAGTAACCTCAGAAATGCTTTAAACTTTGTTAGAGACAAGCTGACCCATTTGTGTCACAGGCAAGAAGAAAAACAAACAAAAAAATCTGAAAAAAATCTTCAACCTTATCCTGTACACTCACAGGATAAGCTCTCAAGGCTAGAGACATTTCACATTCTCATCTTTTTCAAAGGTAGTGCTCGGTCAGCACTGCATTGCTGTTTCAGAGGAAGAACTGACTACTGTCTCATGTTAGTGCAGGGGAGCTCATAGCTAGGTGAACAGACATTAATTAACAACCCCTTTGGTAGTTGTCGTAGTAGTGAGCATGATGGACTAATGTGTGTATACTGCTTGTCAAACACCACTCCATTTTTAGCATTTTAACAGTGCAATTCCCTGTTGCTGTTTAGGAGCTGCTGGGTAGGCAACAAAACTGTAAGACGCAGTCCCTGTCTCTGCAAATCATCTCACCCTTTCCAGGTCACATTCTCTGTTCCTCCCAGTACCCTGCCTGGCAATGGAGAGAAATGTTCTTTGTTTCAGTAGTGTCACCATTGCTGTATTTTGCAACAGGCAAATAAGAGATTTGACAACTGAAAGCTGCTTTTTGCCCTGACCATTTCTCTTTAACATCTGGTAAAAGATTTAAAAGGCTGGATAATGTTATCTGTGATGCTGCTTCTCTGATTTGTGTCTAGTGACTCCTGGGCTGGTATTAGCTACAGAGACCGGCAAGAATTCCCCCCAGTTGCCTGGAGGAAATTATACGGAGAAACACACAGGTACTTTTCTGGCTGTAACTTACTCTTACCTTTTGTAATGAGGTATTTTTGTTACTGTGAACATGATTTTTTCCACACCTGTCCTTCCCTCCTTCAGGCTGCCCCCAAAGCTGGGAAAAATATGGGGTAAAATGCTACTACTTCTCTCCAACGACAGAAACAGCTGACTGGAACACCTCCCGTACATACTGTAAAGACATGAATTCAGACCTGGTGATCATTGACAACAAGGAAGAACTGGTAAGATATAAATTCACAGTGCTGCTTCTAGGATTGCTTGACCTGTATGCCAAAGGGCTGATGAAGTACACTTGTATCTTCTCATGCTAGATGTCTTTGTGTGTCAATAATCTATTGGTAGTCGTATATGCCAAGCACCTCTGTGTGGTAGCAAACACCTTCACAGCAAGATACATCTCGGTGCTTGAAGTCTTGCATCTGGAAGCTTCTCTCTACAGGCATGCTACCATGGAAAAGAACAAGCTCTCTGACTAGCTGATGTATATTTTAAAGAGATTTAGCAGGTAAACCCAAGACCAAGGTAGTCAAACCAACATTTTATGAGAGCCATTACTTTGACAAAAACTGAAAAGTCTTTCCCATCACAGTCAGAATAGAAGAGTGTCTCCAGGTATCAAGTAAAAACTGGCTAAATAAAATGTATAGCTTTAATGGTATCACAGGTGTATTATTCTACTTAGTCTATTCCTAGTAAGTCCCAGAAAGAAAGATGAGATCAAATGAAAACGGAAAAAAATCAGCCTCTGTAGTTGTAGAAAGAGGTGGTGTGACTGGATGCACATTGTACTTTCTGTGTTGGCTATTTAGCACTAAGCTTTCTGTGTACCTCTGGTGAAGAAAATGTAATTTTAATGTATTGCCACTGTTTGTTTCATTTCTAGAAGTATCTTATTTCACAATCAAAAAGTGATTACTACTTACTTGGTCTTACATATTCTTCAAGTGAGAAGAAGTGGAGGTGGATTAACAATGCAGAACACAACTCCAGCATGTAAGCTTATTCCAACAAGTCACTGTGATGCAACATCTGGAAACAGTAAAAAAAAAAAACAACCAAAACAAAGCAAACCTAGAGCCAAGAACAGGCAATACAAGCAAGACCAGGGACTGCAATTTGTAGTAACTTCATTCCTTGAGATTCCTGTGACAAGTAAAGGGAGCCTGTAAGTCATGTGGGAACACAGACATATCACATTAGGATGGAAAGAGAGGACAAGCTGTGGTTCTGACAGGGAAAGAGGGATCTGACTAGATTTCAGTGAAACCTGACAAGAGTTCAGTGAAGAAAGGATATACCAGGAATGGGCAAGAGAGAGTGTGATGTCAGCAGCATTTAATGGGGGCTACTAAAGAAGGTCTCTGGATAGGACAGCATAGCCCATACATATAATTTTGTGGGGGTCTGGGGAAGAAAATCAAGGAATGGGAGGGAGGCGCCAACAAGGCACCTTCTAATCACACTGAGGATAATATAGCTTAACAGCAAAGCAGGTGCCACTGTCTTTTATGTGATACTGACTGCATTACATCCAGCTAGGTCAAGAATGCAACTAAATCTGCTTTCTCTCCCCGTTCAGGTTTGAAATAAAAGGAGGAAACTACAGTGACTATTTGTGCACTGTCATTGGACAATCTGAAGTACAAACTACTGCTTGCAGTGGATCATCAACAACAAAAAATATGTGTGAAAAAGCTGTAAATACTTAAGAAAGGTAGAAGGAGAGCTAAAACCAAGTGGTCCAGGCAGGAAGATCATTCCCAGTTCCATGTAGGAATGGTGAATGGGATTTGTCTCATTTGTCTTTAGATGTCTAAATATCTAGTCAAAAGGATTATTAGAGGCTCTCTCTGATCATCTTGCCAAGCTTAGAACATTCTTTCCCAAGATGAGTGACCAAGACTGGATGGAACCCCCTGTAAAAGAAGCCTGCTTTTTCACACATTAGGAAACTGGGTGACTTGCTCATACCAGATTCAGAAAGTGGCTGACTTTCAGGCAGCCACTGTTCGGTGATAGGTGTGATCATAAACAGATCCTTTCCCTCAGAGACATGTGCATATATACCCATACATTCACAGCTGTTCTTATGCACAAGGAGACACTTCAAAGCCTTGCCATGCACTGGTCTTCCCTGCAGCCACAAGTAAAGGTTACCATATATTTATACTCTGGATCTTGTAGAAAAGTGCAACTACACTCATTGCCATGTGTCATAATATGATTGACAGCACATAGTCAACTGTGTGTGTATAAACCTTGTTCTGTAAAAGACTGTCTTGTTTAAAAACCCACACTGGATACTAGACCCTGTTGAAGCTAAAATGTCATTCAATGAAAAGAAAATAATCCTACACCACAGCTGTGCATAAAATCACCACTAGTCCTGTGTGGGTCAGGGAAGATTTAGACTTAGCTATGTTGGGGGAGGGCACAGGATGAAGAGCAGCAGAGATCACCAAAGCCTGGAAAACAGTCACAATAATAGCTCAGACAGGCAGAAAATAGTCAAATAAAAACCACAGTTATCCTTGAAGAAGCTGATGAGAAGTATGAGAATGACCTCCAGAGAATGACAAATTGAGTGGACTGTCCTGTTTTTCTTGGATATGGATCAAAGAAGAAAAGCATGCACAAAGGTTTTTCCTGCACAGAAAAGAGAGTGCCAACACCAGGTGGTACCAGTGGAGCAGAGATGTGACCAGGAAATAGCAAATATTACCAAAGTTCTTCCAATGTGCTTCACCAGCTCTTGGGGCCCTAGGCCCTTTGTATCTCAAAGGATTATCATTCTTACCACCTCCTTTGAAGTGGAATAATTGCTACTTAAAGTACTGCCATTTATGAATCTCTCCTTCATCTGCAGGATCAAGAAAACTCTGACTTCTTTGGTGAAGTGACAGCGATTTCAGGCTTTCTTGTTGGAAAAAAAAATATATTTTTTTTAATAAAAAAATTTATACTCACAATGGCTTGGCCAAGGGGAGGGAAACCGAAATCATCCATGAAAAACTCTTTCTGACTTGAAAGCACATTTTAATGTCCCTCAGACAAGCAATACTCCTCACTGCACTAATTCATCAAGAATATTTTGAAACATAGTTGTAGCTTCCTCAATGACTTTTAATCACCAAATAAAAGATTAAGAATTTGTAATTGTGGCAGCATAATATCAATGGCAGAAAACAACATCTAAGCTATTATTTCAGAAGGAAGCTGTACTGGAGGGGCTATTTGTAGTCATTATTAACAGCTGGACTTGATGATCCTGAAGGTCTCTTCCAACTAGAACAAATCTATAATTCTACAGGAAAGGGTGGGCGAGTGCTCTATATTGTGTTACCAAGGGCTGCCCCATTATTTTCTAAGTCCAGCTGCTGCCCTGTCATCATGTGGGCTCTATTGAAGGCAAGGGGCAGGGAATCTTGCAATTGCAGTTACCTCATTTCCTCAACAAGAATTTCACAATGGATTACAAAGAAAGACTTTTAGAGAGCCCAGCTGATTCCTTGACCATAAAGAGAACTGGAAAAGACAAGAGAAACTCCATTTTTCAGAAGCATAAGCTGTGCTTGTTGAATCCAGTTTTGTACCAGTGATATCCAATGATGATACTAAGGAAAAGTAGCCCACAGACTAATATTGCTGAACCATTACAAGCTAGAAATGGCAAGAATGGTATAGGGAAATTGAATACTGGCTATTTGCTCCTTAATGATTGTACAAGAGTTGCTAAGAGTGATGAATCTCAAACAGGTAGCATTTTGCCAGACAATCAGGAGGATTACACAATATCCAGAAAACAACCTGTACCAGTATTTTATGAGTTTGTAATGAGCACTTCAGGTGGTAGAGTTGGGAACACAGAAGGGCCTACAGAGGACTTTCAGGTAGTTTGAAAACAGAAAAAAATCTTGACACAAAAGTTATTCTCTGGGAGAATTAGTATTGTATGAAAATGAACATAGGGTATGTGCTAGTGCAGCATTAGAGGTCAGATTGATTTTTTAAATCTTCAGTTTCCCCAAGGAGTGTAGGTTCAGCTATACTTTGTGCTGTGCAGATAGCACATTATTACTTTAAGCCAATAGATCTAGGTGAAGCAGGTGCATTCTCATGTACCACAGTCTGTCCATAGTACATGTTGTTTATCCATTTGCTAACTTACTGTGTTTAGTAGCTCCTCCTCTCTCTTTAGTGCTGTATTACCATATGACATGGAAACCTATGTTGTGAAAGCTGAAAATACCTGTGACCACAGGCGACTGGGATGTCATCATTCCGCCTCTGCTATCCCCACACTGGATGACCCCTCAAATTAATTTTATGGACTCCAACTACTGCCACTAGCACAGATACTTGGCCTGACTGATGTTTAGTGCCTGTGTTATCACAGTCAATGCTCCCCTGCAGCACAGATTTCGGTGTAGCACCTCACCTCAGGGGTTAAAGAAGAAGTACCCCTGGGCTACTCACCATTGCCTCCTAACTCCTGTGGAGTCATGTCCCATGCTATACAGTTTTTGCTTAAAAATACACTTTATAACCTAGCACATAAATTCAAAGAAGTTCTTAGTTTTCATTCTGACACAGAAGCAATCAGATGGTTTCCTTCCACATCCCTCTAACAGTCTCATCTATTAAAGAGGAAGCCACAACCATGAAACTACGTTATGCAAGACAGAATGAAAATCCTCTCAGTCAAAATTAACACCCCTTTGCAACAAATGCTGCCCTCTGTAATTGCATTGCCCTCTCTTCTGGTGGCATTTCTTTAGCAACACGGCTTCTTACCAGCTAGATGCCCACAATGCCTGCACTGTGAGAAGTTCAGTGGAGGAGGACAAGAATCATGCAATCAAGGGAAACACCTTGAAAGTATGTCTGGGTTTTGGAAACTCTTCCTCACTGAAAAGGGGCTGTCTCATCAAAGTGACAAAGAAAAAGTAAATTATTGTGCCACACATGATGACACAGCTGTTGGAGGCAGTGGCCTCACCAGCAAGGATACGCTCAGTCCTACAGAGTCCAGGTGATGTGAGTAGAGCAGGGAACAGTCTAGGAGGTTGCTGGAGTGTGTGTAAGATAATTTTCTGACACAGCTGGTGAGAGAGCCAGCTAGGCCAGCTGGTTGACAGCCTTACTTGGAGCTGCAAGAGAAAAATATTGGTCAGTTACTGTGTTAGGCTACGCTGACAGCTGTTACATTCTGGAGTCAACATGCTCCTATATACTAGAGTCAGAATGTTTTATGAGTGGTATCACCTTAGCCCATGTGTCACCTAAAGAGTGGGGAGCTGCTGCCTCTTTCCATTATGCCCAAGAGGAGACCCCACAAACACCAGCACTGAAAGGAGAAAGCAGAGTGGTCCGCACTGCCCCATGCCTTACCCTTCTTGATCCCTTCCCTCTACATTGTTTGGGATTTACCCTGGCAGAGGAATTTGCAGACTTATCTTTGCCAGAGGCTCATATAACTCAAGCTATTAGGTGCAAGAAAGACAAGTGAACAACTGAACCCAGAGTTCAGTCAGACAAGCATCCCTCTGCACTCAGCCTGTTCACTGCATTCTGCTTGGGTACAAAGGTGAATTCTCCTCTTCCAGGATCAGCCTGAACTAGTTTATTGGTAGATCAGCAGCAGCCCTGCCTTGCTGAAGTGTTAAGCTGGGGTGGTAGAAGCCACATGTCCTCAGTAACAGCAGCAGGCTACTCGCTCTTCAGCCTGGAGGTGTCTTGGCCAAGCTAATCAAGTAAAGGTTGTCTGTTATAAGCACCCAGGTTCAGTAGCTATCTGTAGTTCAGAGCATCAGATTATTAACAACTGAATATGTTACAGGTCCTCAGGGTTTTTTTTTGTCAGCCTGAAGAACAGCCTGGAACTGTCAAAAGGATCTTCTGTACTAGTGGGCGAGTGTGAAGAGTAGCCATAAATGCTCTGTAGTTATAAGCAACAAGTTATTTTTTGCCTCAGTGACAGTTAGGAGTGAATGGCAAGAGAGCGAGCCACTTCTTTGGTGGAAATAAATGTTGACTAACCTGTTTGTAGAACAGCTGTGCATTCATTTGTATTCCTTGTATGCAAAATCTGCTATGTATGAAACAGGTATTGAACCTCCCTTCTGTCCTCATTACACATCCCAATCTCATTCTCTGCCTCTAGGGCTTCAAGTCTCACAAAACCTCTTGAAGTGGCTGCAGTTTATGCTCATTGGACCCATCACCTCTTCTCTCTCCTATTCTTACTCTTCTGGGAATCCCCAGTTCCCTAACTTTCCTGAAGCCACTGTGCTTTAACCCTTGTTCACACATATCTTTTGGGTTCTTCTTCACCCCTTTACCTTTCCATTTCTTCTCAATGCATCATTTCAGGCACAATGGCCCATTCAGCTCTTGCTTAAGTGAGCATCTGTTTCAGACAAATCAACTGCAAGTCAATTTATATTTCTGGAAGCATATATGGCTCTCTATTACCTGTAAATATAAACACCTGGAGAGAATTTTCAGCAACTGATTACTGCTCAAAATTCGAAGTAATTGGAAACTGCAATGAAAGCATAAAGCAAAACATTCCATTCTCATGGTTTTCTATTTTAAGTTTTCTCATCAGTTACAGATGGGTGAATGGTTCGGATGAGTTGCCATTGCACTATGACTTGAAGAGAGCCGTGTTCTTCTGACTATTTGAACGTGCAACACAGCCATGATATGTTGCAAGTAAACCCACTACTGACCGTAACGCACCAGATTAAAATCTCTGTACGTGTCACAAGAAATGCTGCAACTTTTGCTGCATCTTAAATTCCTAATTCCTTTTTCCTTCGCAAGGCGATACGCTCGGCACCGAGCCCACGCACGCAGGAGATCCAGCCTCTTCCCGCTGCTGGGGGAAGCGCGTCCCGGCTGCCTGCCCCCACCCCGAGTCTGGACGCTACGGCAGTTCTGGCCCCCTGATTTTTTCTGGATCGGCGGAGCAAGGGCTCCGCACCCATGGGTTGCCGAGAGGGCGGAGGCGAAGACGAGGGCAGCGGCTCCACGGAGCAGGGACCGAGGTCCCCCAAAGGTGAAGGGGGAAAGGGAGGAGCGCCGGGGGAGATACGCCTTGGGGGCTCCTGTGGCCACAGCCGGGCAGTGTGTGGCAGCGGGCGGGGAGGCTGCCCGCTTCGTCCGCCCTGGGAAGCGGAGCCATGGGGCTCGGCGCCGCGGCTGCCACCCCTGCGGCGTCCTGGCAGCCGCCGTGCTGTGGGAACCTCCCCGTCTGGGGCTTGCTTCCGAATGCCCGTCGGGCATGGAGGGGCCGGTATGGTGGAGGTCTGACTGTTGAAGGACGCCGGCCACCCAGGGCAGCCCTAAACTGTCGGGGAGATGAATGGCGGGGAAGTAAACGGCTCCTAGTTCCGGGCTGCAAGACCCACCCGAGAAACGTCAGACATGCTGGACACTGTGGGCTGCAACATGCGTGGGGCGGGCTGGGAACCAGCCCCGTGCAGCATCCCGTGGGGGTCACTTTGTGCTTGGAAACAAGATAATCCCACAGGGTACCGTGGCTCTTCACAGAGGTAGGAGGCTTCCCGGGCAGTCCCCTGTGCTGGCGACAGAGTGACGACTAGTGAGAAGTGCAGCTTTTCAGGGGCAACCTCGTCCCCTGCTACTGCCTGTGAAACTGGTCATTAGACACGGTGGTGGCAAATTGGTGGGTGCTTCCCACCTCCAAGCCCATCTCACTTCTGGCTCTTGAAGGGGAGATGGGAAAAAAGAAGACTGAAAAGGTGGGATAAGGCTAGATGTTCTTCGAGAGAAGTTTTGAGCTCTGGAGCAATGCTTTGTACTAATTCCCCTATCTGTGACATAGTTAGGCATCAGGTTAATCTCAAACAGTATCTTCACCCTCATTGATTCTGTGTTCATCTCTTTCTTTTTCAGAGTGTCAAGAACTACCTCACTATTGGGATAAGTTTTGGATGATGTAATTAAAATACAAATTTCTTGTTAGCTAAGTAGCTTTGTGATGAGAAGCTAAATTTCAACAACTTCCTAGTTGTCAGCTCAGCTCCCAGCCTGCTCTCCACAGAGAGTCACTGTTTTTGGAATAGCTTCATGGGTCCTGGGCTTTACTCCTCTGCCAGATGGTTGTGGTTTTGTTGGTTTTTGTGTTGTTTGTTTAGGTTTTTTTAATTCCTGACATTTCTTTCTTCAGGCATATTCTCGAATATCTGGTTATGGCGAGGTATTGCTGGAGTCCTTACTGCTGCAGTTGTTTTGATTTTGTGTATTCAGTTTGGTAAGTCTAGACCACTTGAAAGGAAAATATAATTAGCCTGAGAAATTACCAGAATTTTAGGTTGTCAGAAGTCCCTCAAAGCCTCAAAAAGGTTTATTCAGAATTTGCAGTGGAGAAATAGTTCCACTAGTTGTAGTGGTGTCAGGGAGTGCTCATTTTAGTCTCAGTGTTCTGGGATTTAAGTTTCCAACCTCACTGTTGGTCTTAATCCACAGTCAGGAAAACAGATAATAAATGGAAAATTGTTCTTTACAGTTAATCTGCAGTCCTTCAAAAAAAATTGCATTGTAATAAGCAAAACTATTAATTTAGCTGTGAGGAAAGCAACACTTGCACAAACTACATTTGTCAGAAATATTTAAGTTATAGGAAGGTCCTTGCAGGATACATTATTATCACCTCCTCAGCTACTTCTATAACAGTGCAGGAGCCAGAGTAATTGCAATTCCACTCCATTATGGTTGCTGACATACCTTTAAAAAGATGATCAAGGGCAGGTTGGCTTGCAATAATTATTTCTGCTGGGAAGAGGTAATAATGCTATGGTTAGACTTTGCCGCTTTTAGATGATGCTGTCTGAAAGCAAGCTAAAACGCTTGAGAAACCTTTTCCAGTTGGAAGAAATACAGAAATAGAGTTTTGTCTTTTTGCAGTAAATTGTTCTTCGGCCAAAGATTTTCCTGTCTGTCCTTCCCTGGAACTCTGTCCATCAGGCTGGCTGTATTTCCAGAGTAAATGCTACTACCTCTCAGAGAGTGAAGACAGCTGGAACTCCAGCCAAAGTCTCTGCTCTTTGCACAATGCTTCCCTCCTGGTAATTGAAAATCATCAGGAACTGGTAAGAGAACAAAAGGCAGGTCCTGGTTTCACTCCATCTCACTTGTAGGGAGTTCCACAATGAACCAGTGTATTCTTCCAGCCTCTTGAACCAAGCACTTTAAAAGCTGTTGCAAAGACTGTGACAAGTCACAGCTTGCAGGAAGCTGTGTGCTTCCTCTTGTTCCAAACAGTAAACATCAGTTTTAGCAGTCAGTGTTTGAGAAAATATCCAAGTCTTCCCTGAGTTAATTTGAGGTTGTTCACATCTATAATACTCACATTGAAGTCAACTTGCGGGGTAAACAGTGTTGCATCTCATTTTCCTTAATTAGACAGTTGTTCTCTCTTAGCAAAATAGGTTAATGACAATCAAGTTGTATATATGTTAGTCTTGACCTTTGGAGTTAGGAGATAGTTTTCCTAACCAAGGCTGAGAGCATCTTTTTTCTGTATTATAGTAAAATATTAGGAAAGATTCCACCTAACATAAAGATCTAGGAGAGTATATTCTTCCTTATCTGTTATAGACCTTGATAGCAGACCTTATATTTTAAAATATCCTCTCTCTAGATCAGTCAACCCTATCACAGACACTAGTATAATGGGTGCTTTGGGTTCAGCTGTCAGTTTGGTAACACGGGGACAAGGATTTTCCTTAATTAATACCTAAAATGTTGTTCATATATCTGTGCTAACTGATGATAAAATCTTAGTATACAGAAGACATATCAGCGGTGGAGAAAATCATGAGCTGCAAAGGTGTTCATTTTTCTTTGAAGACTTTCTTGTGGAAAGAATAAAATGATGCATTTGCAGTTACATAGTAGTTCTTAATCTTCAGCAGTATACTTGTGTTCTTATAGTTCATATTTCTGACATAATATCTGAATTCTGCAGGGATACTGTCTCAAAATTAATCTATTTGATTTCTGATTTGAGTTGTAAGTTCTCTTTGAGTTAATGTGGATTGCCAAGATCCAGATGCTGTAGTGCTCCATAGGTTTAAGTTTTAATATTGTTTCTTCTGGGAGAAAGGCAAGATTGTTATTTTTCTTTCTAGCCCTGGATCAAAGTGTTTTGATAACTGTATTGAATATGCAAAACTTTTTCTCATATGGATTTATTCCTACAGAGCTTTATGGTGAAGATAACAAAGGAAGATCCATGGATTGGACTCTATAAAATAAATGAAGAGTTCTTCTGGGTAAATGGGGAGGCATTAGACACTAAACTGTAAGTTGATATTGAGAATTTTTGCTGGTGATGCTTGATTAGAGGGGACTAGGGAAAGATAATTAATACAGATATACACATTGACTTGAAAGAAATATCTGTAATGATGTTCAAGGGATGGCTATGGAGAGAGAGTGGAACGCGATAAAGATTTCACATAGCAATGTTAAAACTGTGGCATATGAAAGTGAGGAGTTAGATTTGTAATGCCAGGTTCAGAAATAATATGACAGGAGCTTATAGTAACAGTCAGTGGAGCAAAGTGAAAGTTAAGCTTAGAGACTACCAAGACTACCAAAACAATGGTGGGAGAAAGAGAATATTACAGCAACACAAATTCTTTATTCTAGAATATATTTTGCTAAAGTGCAAACCTGCATGCAACCTGCATGAGGTTTGTAGCAGAGAGGTTTGGGAGCCTTCTAAGAGAAGTTTTCATACTTTCCATAAAATATGCCTACAAAAAAGGCTGCTGTAAGGAAATGTGAAGTTGTGAATTTATGTTGCATAAGCTGCTCTGTGGTCATGGCCCAACGTTCTATCCCACCAGTGCTAGGTGTGGGGAGGTTTGTTCCGCTGACAGCTGTCCCATCTTCTCAGAGACTGCTGATTCTCATCCTAGGGCAGCTGATGGCCAGAACTGGTAGAGTTACTAGTGACAGTAATAAGCTTTGAGATTTCAAAAGTCTGAAATGAACTTAAAAAGTGGGAACTTTAACTACTTTTAAGTTTGTGACATTATTAGTGATGTGTGACTATATTCAGTTAATCCCCAAAACTTGAGGGCTTGATAAAGATCTTACATGTGTTATGTAACTGGTGAGCAGCAAGCACATAGGCATCTCAAGTTGAAAATTGCAGTCCTTCCCACTCTTGCTTATGCCCTGTCCGTGATACAAACGTCCACTGATGCTTTCATTTTCATTGATGAATTTCTTCACATTACTAGATTTCTGCCTCTGTGCTTGCCTCAGACTGCCCCTGCTGTCTTTAGAAGGGTGAACACCTTAATGTCTAAGCTCAGTTGCTATCAGAGTCCCATTAACACTGGTGGGGACTTATCCCTTGGCTTTTCCAGAGATTGTACTGGTTTGGTTGCCCTGTTCACAGAACACAGTAACACTTGGTTTGAAAACAAGAATTAGTGAAGGAGACCCTTACTTTTTAGTTAGGGACATCTACATAATGGAGGTGATGGTCAAGAAACTGAGGTTCGCTTCCTGTTTTCCACCACCCCCTTCCTTAACCATAGTGGCATGTCTTGTTCCAAGAAAGAGGGAAATGAGAAAGGCATTTGTTTCACAGCTTCTGCTGGAATGTTTTAGCTGTATAAAAGATGTGGAATTTGAAGGTGGAGCCAGTCTTGATAGCACAGCCTCTGTGAGAAGGGCAAACCTGAATTTCAGTCTCCTCTCAAGACACATTTCACATTAAGCAACCAGTAGACGAGATGCAGAAGTACTGCAAGTCCTCAAATTTGTCTTCTGGGGATGAAGTCACATTGAAAAACAAGGCAGTCTTTATGGTGTTCTTATAAAAGCAGGACTCATCATTCTCCTGTGATACCCTCGTGGTAAATCAGGCTTTGTACAAAGAGATCCTGTGATCCCCATAGTTCCCTTTGCTCTGTTGCATTCCTTGATTGTGGGTGTCAAAGTAATTGTATCTTTCATTCTCTCATACAGGATTGAAGTAAAAGGCTCTGGAAACTGTGCATATCTTGACTCAAAAGGAGTCTCAGCCTCTGGATGTTACTTAACCAGGAAGTGGGTCTGTAGCTTAAATATTAGCTTAGCATGACAAAGATGGATGAAGCCCCCACCCCTGACACTGCTATCTGATGTGATGTCTACACAGGCTGTATCTATACTCTAGGACCTGGGAATGCATCTTGGCTTCTGCCAGGAATTACTTTTCTGGCAGCCAGAATTCTCCATCCATGGAGAAACACTGTTTTTTTTTCAAGATACCCTTTAAAAGGCCACCTTCCACATCTTCATGTGTCATTTCTTTCCCCATTTTTCTGGATGCTGCTCAGCCTGTACTTTCTTTGTTGTGTCATCAGTATTCCTTCCATTAACTCTTCTCTTGCAGAATCCTAAGCAGCTGCTCTTTCCCTTAGTCAGGCTCTGTATGCAGGGCTGGGTTGTGAAGAAGGTCTGGTGTAGGTCTGGCAGTGCCTCTCCGAGATAGAGTGATGCAGAAATTAACACTGTTGTTTTGGATGGAATCATGTCCTGGTTTGAGGAGGTACATCCTGTGGGACTCCAGATTGTATTCAGTGTTTTTTTTTAATGCTGCTTTACATTAATCTTGTTTAATTAACTTGACATATTTTCATTGGGATTTATGTAGCTGCCCTGCACCTGAAGTTCTTCCCACAGCACTTAACAAAAAACCCCATGTCAGAGAATTTATTTACTTGAGCATCTTGTAAAGCCAGAAATAGTCATCAGGACAAATAGGAAAAATTCTGAGTAGAGAATAAGAAAATTAACAACAGAGGATGTTTTTCAGTGGTTTCCTACTGTCTTGTGCCTGTTGGAGCATAAGGTTCCTGAGCAGGTGGTACATTTCTGTATTCAGACAATCAGTGTTTTCTTCTGTGTGCATGTCATTTTCAGCAGCAACACCCAGTGCTGTTGCATTGCTATGAGCCTGAACAGAATTAGGACACAATCCTACTAAACTGTCATAGAATTATAGTATTATTTAGGTTGAGAAAGACCTTTAAGATCAAGTCCAACTGTTAAAATTACCACAGCCAAGTGCATCACTAAACTGTGTCCCTAAGTGCCACATCTACATGTCTCTTAAATATCTTCAGGGATGGTGATTCAACCACTTCCCTGGGCAGCCTGTTCCAGTGCTTGACAACCCTTTTGGTGAAGAATTTTTTCCTAATATACAACCTAAACCCCACTTGGTACAATTTGAGGCCATTTCCACTTGGCCTATCCCTTGTTACTTGGGAAAAGGGACCAACCTCCACCTCCCTGCAACCTCTTTTCAGGTAGTTGTAGAAGGTGATAATGTCTTCCCTGAGTTTCCTTTTGTTGAGGTTAAATAACCCCAGTTCCTTTAGCCACTCCTCATAAGACATGTATGTGCTTTAGAGCCTTCACCAGTTTCGGTGCTCTTCTTTGGACACTTCAGCACCTCATTGTTGGTATTGTAGTGAGGGGCCCAAAACTAGAACACAGTATTTGAGGTGCAGCTGTGTACTCACCAGTATACTCACCAGTGCTGGGTACAGGGAGATGATCACTTCCCTAGTCCTGCTGGCCATGCTATTCCTGATGCAGGACACGATGCCATTGGCCTTCATGTCACCTGGGCACACTGCTGGCACATATTCCACCAGCTGTGACTAGAACACCCAGGTACTTTTCTGCTGAGCAGCTTTCCAGCCACTGTTCCTCAAGTCTGTAGTGTTGCCTGGTGGTGTTGTGATCCAGATGTTGTGACCCAGATGCAGGACCTGGCACTTGTCCTCATTGAACCTCATGCTATTGGCCTTGGCCCATCTATCCAGACTGGCCAGATCCTGCTGTAGAGCCTTCCTACCCTCAAACAGATTGGCACACATGACTGACTTGGTGTCATCTGCAAGCTGGCTGAGGGTACCTTCGTTCCCCTCATCCAGATCATTGATAAAGAGAACTGGCCGCAGTACTGAGCACTGGGGAAGACCATATGTGACTCTCCACAAACTGGATTTAACACCGTTCACTCTCTGGACCTGGCCATCCAGACAGTTTTTGTCTGATGCAGTGTATGCCCATCCAAGCCATGAGCAGTAAGTTTCTCCAGGAGAATGGTGAATGTGGGCTTTACTAAAGTTCAGGTAGACAACATCATCAGCTTTTGCCTCATCCACTAAATGTGGCATATTGTCACAGAAGGAGATCAGGTTAGTCAAGCAGCACCTGCCCTTTAATAAACC
This sequence comes from Ceyx melanurus, assembly GCA_024611195.1. NCBI lineage: Eukaryota > Metazoa > Chordata > Aves > Coraciiformes > Alcedinidae > Ceyx > Ceyx melanurus. Next base: position 36,276 of record JANHGL010014463.1, on the reverse strand, counting down.
CATGCTGACCAGGCTTGGTCACCAGGTTGTCCTGTGCGTGCTCTGTGATGCGCTCAAGACAATCTGCTCCATTACATTCCCTGGCATTGAGGTCAGGCTGGCAGGCCTGTAGTTCTCCATGTTCTCCTTCTGGCTCTTATAGATGGAAGTCACATTTGCCAATCTCCAGTCAGCTGGAACCTCCCTGGTTAGCCAGCACTAAATGTAAATGATTAAAAGTGTCTTGGTGAGTACTTCTGCCATCTCCCTCAGTACTCTGTGTTAGATTCCATCTGGCACTGTAGACTTGTATCCATCTAAATGGTGCAGCAGGTCACTGATTATGGGGTCTTCATTCTACTCCTCATCCCTCTCTTCCAGCTCAGGGGGCTGTGTACCTGGAAAATAACTGGTCTTACTATTAAATTCCTGTTAATGATGCACTCATGTCTAGTAGGTAATCTGAAGATTTAAGTTCCATTTAATCCAGAGGAAGCAAAGTAGCTGACTTTCCTGGAAATACTATTCATATCAGCTTTATAGGAGTAGAAGAAGGGGAATTTCATGTGCATAGGAGAGCAGAATACTTCCTTGCTCAGAATAAAACCTAGAAAAATTGTTTTCTCATGATCTGGATGCAACAGGGAAGTCTATGATCTCCAGGGGACTTCTTGAAGAAGGAGAGGTTCAATTTTTGGAGTAACCAGTAGAGTGTACTGTAGTTTCAGGGACGTGATGAGAATTGTGCCCTCCTACTTTATAGGAATGTGAAATTGCACAATGTTTGACAGGTTATTTTAAGTATTGATGGTTCATGGTTTTTGGTGTTTTTTTTTTTTTGTGTCCTTCACTGTAGTTTTATGCAAATTTAATTGCAGTCTGGTTTTGTTCAGCATCCTTTTTATACTTCCATTATTTTATCTGTCAATGGGCCTATGCACTATTGGTATTGTTAACAACTTATGACTTCAAGATGTTAATTTATATATGATACATATCACTACTTTGTCAAATTATACTTTAAAAAATTGCTTGTATTCTTCATAAGCACAGTAGCAGGACTTTACCGTATGAATAACCTAATAATCTATGTGTTAATTTATATGTAACTAATTGAGGAGGGTTGTTCTGCAATGGTTTTAATTAGCTCTGAAGGATATAGTATGTGCAATAGTCCTGAAAAGATGTTCAATAAATGCCTTTACAGAGCCTCTGAATTATGTGGTTTGTGTCTCAACATTGTGCCATTGAAAGTACTTTTCAGCTCACGCACCATTTGGGGTAAAAAATCTACCAGCCTGAACAACTTTTTCAGGGTTTAAATATGGAAAGATTTTTGATCATAATGTTCAGGTTGACATGACACAAGACATTTGACGCAAAAAAATATTTTACTTTCTGACATGTTTTCTCACTTCAAAATGTGTCAGACTTAGCAAAGCATTTAAAAAAATTTAACTGAAATGCTGAAGTACTCATGTGGCAATGCTGAAATGCACAAAGTGAAACACACATAATACAGTAACTTTGCAGGGAAAAGTGGAGTCTTCTGCAGTTCACTAGAGGTACATCTCACAAATTTGGTAGAAATTCTAATGGATAAGGAGTACTCACATAGCATGTTGTGTCTTAACCTTTCTTAATGAGCTGATTTACTTCAATGCTTCTTTAAGCTACAAAGTAATGTCACTTATTTTTATTTTTCCATCTGTGTCATCTATGGAGAGAGTCCACAAATGAGAAATTTTGGTTCTTAAAGGATATTTTGGAGAAACTGTGAGCACAGTAAGTTTTAACAAAAACGCTTCTGTAACCCAATTTTTAAGGGATGCAATTAGCATCTTTAGTATTCAGAATCTCTTATACTATGAAATGGTTAGGCTGCAAACTGTATTTATTCAGAGTGAGGTTCGATGAGGTACTTCAATGGCCATTTTTACTTTATTCTGATCAATGAAATTACTCAAGATGTAGTGACTGCTTAAAATGTAGGTAAGAGCTTCAGAAAGGCCATGCAAAAACATGTTTAATTACATTAATCACAGCAAGAATGCTCAAATGCTAGATGTTTCATGAATATTGTTAAACACCACAACCAATTTGGGAGAAGCCAGCTTAGGAGTTTTAAGTCTTTCCATATTAAATTAATCATGATTCAAGAAACATCTGCCATAAAAACAGCAACTGAACAATTATCAATGCATGGAGAAAGGTATGCATTATATACCCTGAAGTTACATTTTTCTCAATGGGGATATATCTATAAAATGTCTATTTTATATCTATAGATACATCTAGTTTTATAGATGTATCTATAAAATATCTAGCTTATAGATATACATAAATATATGTTCTGGAGAACAAGTCTTGGAAGGAGCAGCTGAGAGAACTGGGGCTATCTAGTTTGAAGAAAAGAAGGCTGAGGGGAGACCTCATTCTCTCCCAACACCTGAAAGGATGGTGTAGAGAGGTGCTGCTCTTTTCTCACAAGTATCTAATGATAGAAAAAGAGGGAATGGCCTCAAGCTGCACCAGGGGAGGTTTAGAGTGGATATTAGAAAAGAACTTCCCCTGGAAGGGTTTTCAGGCATTGGAACAGGCTGCCCAGGGGGGTGGTTGAATCACCAGCCCTGCATGTGTTTAAAAGTCGTATAGATATGGTGCTTGAGGCTGTGGCTTAATGGTGGGTTTGGTAGAGTAGGGTTAATGGTTGGACTTTTTGATCTTAGAGATCTTTTCCAACCTAAATGATCTTCTGAATCTATATTCTAGATATAGTTAGAGAGGTCTGATTAATTTCAGGCTCTTCCTTTGCCTTTGTTTCCCTATCTAGAATAAACAAACAATCCTCTTATCACCTGTGCTGTGCTGAGTTGGGGGATTTTTGTTGTTTTAACATGAGAACAGCAGCAGTTTTTCAAATGAGTCTTTAGCTGCTTATGCTGCATTGTGTAGGGTAGATCTATGTTGCTTTTTCATCTAAAAGGAAGTCAGCCCTAATGAAGGTAAGTTCATTTTTCAGTCTGCAGCCCTAAAGTCCTGAAGAACCAGCATGCTGTGCCTGTGGAACTCAGCAGACTGCATCATGTGTTTGGTGTCTCTTTCCACTGAGGACCTCTGCGCCTTTTCAACTCTCACTTACATGCATCTGCTACCTTCCTGGCTTCTCTGTCTGTCCTTAATTGAGACGTTACCCACCAGTATCTATAAATGGAGGGGTGTCAGTTTGTTGGTGCTGCCATGTTGCTCGTGAGCAGCTGTTCCGCAGCAGCAGTGATGTGCATGCTGAAACTGTGGTGCTTTACACCAAGAGTTCATATGCTATCTGTTGGCTTCTCATCACAAATTGCTAGACATTGGCCACAGTGTCCACAGGGACATCTAGTACAGGTGTGAGACAAGGTATCTGGGAAACTGCAGCTGCAGTTTATGTGTATCATAGCAAAGATGAGCCAAAGGCTCTACATTTCAAGAGCCACATTGGACTTCTCTTATTGCTAGTAAGGACTTTAATTCCTACCTGTTCATTTTTTGTTATAGTATCACCTTGGATTTTAATGTTAGGTTAGGTTCTGTTTGTTGTTGGTCTTTTTTTTTTTTTTTACTCCAAAGACAGTGAACTCCACAGGGCTAGTTGAAAAGTACAGAGAATTATGGCAAAATCCTGGGAATTTAGAATCTCATCCTGACTAGCCTTAAGAGGGCCTTGAAGTCCCTTCTGCTATAAATTATTGCATAATTCTTTGAAATGAGGTAAGAATTCAGCTTCTTACTGTGGAAAGTACAACAATAGAGTTAACAAGATGCATTTGAAGAGAACCTGGCTGAAATTAATTCTGGTGAGTAAAAATGAAAATTTACTTAAGTAACCCTGTTTGTAAGCATGGAGAAGTAGATTATATACCTGTGCAAGACAGCATTAAATATCTGTAACTATTACAGTGCTTCAGCTGCTTTACCCTGCAGTCTGAAAATATGAGACTAAAGATTCACAGTTCATAAAGATGACTAACTTTTGAGCTTTATGAATATAGGCTTTCTCCTCAGAAGTTTTTGATAATTTATTCAGTGAAAAAGTTGGTTCAGTTATCAGTTGCATATCCATCCTGTTGTGTAGGTAAGACTCAGATGTCCTATCCAGGAGATGGGACAGAGCTAGAGACAGGTATATCTGACAGAGATCAAGCAACGGTTGAAGACTGCCAGGTTTGTCACTCTGATTTGAAAGACATGCTAGCTATAGTTCTGGAGGACTTCCTACCTTTATTAGACTAAGGTGTTTTAAAAAGATGAAATAACTGACATGTGTCTGATTTCTTAAAAATAAATTTGACACATGTTGTTTTGGTTTTTTTTTTTTAAATATATGAACCTAATAAGGGCACTAAGTCAGACTAAGTCAGACTAAGTCAGACTGCTCTTAGCATTTTTGTATTCTAGATCCAGAAATAGCCCTTATCCTTGACACTTGAATGCCCAAGTAATGTATTTACTGAGTGCACCCACAGACATTAATTTCACCAGCACTTAGCTCAGTACCTCATCATCATACCTTCCAGGCAGTAACTGTGGTTCTCCAGTTTCTTTAATGGGACTATGTAAAAGGACAAAACATAAGTGGAAAAGCAGGCTGTCGTCTTCATTTCCTTGCACTACACTGTTGTCTTATGGCTCAAGCCCCTTCCCTACTTAAGAGCTTGCTTTCAGATCCCAAGGTTCAGCATCAGAAGATAGGAGCCATCAGCTTATTAAGCATAACTGTTAGAAGTTGCTTCATGCTTGGTCTGGTATCTGTGCACCCAGTAGCTGTACAGGTTGCCTCTGTATAAGTAAAGAACACAAATAAATGTTTGGGGTTTTTTTTCTCAGCCCTCAGTGACTTCTGTAAGTTGCAATTAGGTTGCATGGAAAAAACTCACAAACTTCAGAAACACATAAAGTATTGAAACTCAAATGGAAAGTGCCTCAGCATGGCAGCAGCTGTCTGAGGGATATGTCTGGCAGCAGTGGGATCCAGAACACTCTTCAGCTCCCAGAGGTGGCATCCTTCCTACACATCATGCAGTACATGTGCACAGTGCTCATCTTCACGAGTACCTCTTCTCCCCTGCCCTTTCCTAGAGCGAACTGCTGCCAACATTTGTCCATGGGAAGTCTCAGCACCCCCAGATCCATATGTGCTGACTTGCATTCCTGTTGCATAACCTTCACAAGGACACCTGGTACCTTCTGTGTTTTTCCCTGTCTGCATCAAAGTCTCAGGGAACACAGAACAGCAAAATGCAAATTTCCATTTAAGTCCTATAAAATTATTTACATCAGGTGTCATTTTATCAGTAAAAGGGGTCTTCTGACAAGAAGCTCTGCCTGTTGTCTGACAGTTTGGCTCAGAGCACCAACAAAGTTGCATTCTTCTTACAGATCCACTTCTTTAAAGTCTGGCAGTTATCTGCTTGGATCATATTTTTTCTTCTATAAACAGCACAGTTATTGTCTTTCTCAATTCTATTTTCAGGTATCCTGATGAGAGAACAAAAGGAAGGAAATGAGTTGTCAGCTTTACATTCAATATTGGATAAAAATACCAACAACATGCTGAGTGAGGGATTAGGGTGATGCCCATTTGGTGACCCACCATAGCACAGTGCCTCAACAGCCAGGCATAGATGGGATGGGCACCCACAGCAGAGACTGCTGCCTACTGAGGGATGGATGCTCAGAAACAGTACGGTAAGGAGAATGGTAAAACCCCCACAAGCAACCACAACTGTAATGACAAGAGCTAAAGCCTCATATTATGTGAGCCTCAGCACCCATATTATATGACAGGCATCACATTCAACAGGGGCGATCAACACACCATCTCTAAAGTGAGAGAGTTTGCTGACAGTGATTTCAGCAGTAGATGTGTGTATTTAATGTTCCTCTGCATTAATACATACATGAACTGTGACTATAGCTCATCTCAAATCTGTTGCCAAATGTACCTAACAGAAACCAGTTGACTTGGAACTGGGCATGAAATAGACCTAAGTAGATGCCTGAGACTTCAGGGCTAGATCTATGCTTTGGGGAATTAGCTTGGATTCAGAGCTGTATTTCCATGCAGAGTACCATACCTTAGCTTGTGCCAAAGACACCTGCCCCCCACAAATCATCACCTGTTTTCTTTTACTCTGGAATCTTCAGTTGAAGTCCATTGTTTCTTTATGTCTTGACTTTTCAACTCAATCCATATATATTTGGTGTCTTTTTCTTTATTGTCTATAAAATCCTGTGGAACAAGTAGAAGCCTGTTACCCAAGAGCAGAGCTTTCCTGCTGTGCTCAGGTCACTGTCCTATATCATGCACATCTTTTCAGGTAGTCACACGGAGCACAAGGACAGGGATCCAGTCATGGCAAAACAGCCCAATACAGCAGCCCATGTGCTTGTGACCAGACACTGAGTTTTGATTCAGGCTGGTGCTCAGACTGTCAGCTGTCAAAAAAACTTCAGTGATGCTCCTCTCTCTAAGGAGCCAGATTGCAAATCCTGAGTCTTTAAGGTGAAAGACCTGTGACTCAGGGAATGACGAGTGTCTCAGAAGAGCCATTCTGTGATACTTTGTTAGTTATTTTCCAAAAGGAAAAGGAGGTTTGTCTGTTTTAATACACAGTTAGTGATTGAATCAGACCTCTCCTCCCATAGCCAGGTAATGGAAATTGGTGGGGAGTCCCCAGCATGTCCTCCTCCCAGTGAAAACTCTTCTGGCTGCCATACCTGCATCTCTTGTGCTTCTCCTCTTCAGCTCTACTCTGTTGACACTCTCAAACAAGCTCCTGTACATGGAAAGTCAGACAACCTGTACTTGATGGGACTCTTGCTTGCCTGCATCTGGGCCATGTTTACTTGATGAAATGTTTTGCTAAGGCGGATGCCTGTTGCACAATTTTAGGGCTGCTGTAAGACTCACCATCTCAATTTCATCTTCAATGACAAGAAGCTGAGATTTCCTGGTCAGACAGTTTCTCTGGCTGTCACCCCAGCTTACAGCCTCCTCAGAGAAGTAGTAACATCTACCCCTGTGTAGTTGCCATCCAGGAGGACACAGCTCACATGTTGTTCCTGTGGTTGAAGAGAGGGAAGCATTAGCTCATACTATGACTAGTTCCAGTTGTATTGTAGCATTTTATGTTCATCTGCGTTACTGGCTGGTCCAAAAGTTTTCAGTCCTCACTCCCAAGTGTGTGTCTGCTGAGTGTGGAGCAAGGCTCCAGTGCCACTCTTTAGTTCCCACTTCCTTACCATAGTGCTACACACCTCTGCACTCCCACTGCACATCACCAGTCTCTCCACCTCCCTGTGGAACTGCCCAGTGGAGAGCACCAAGAGGACCTAGAGGCCTGTAAAGACACTTCTCATCCTCCTACAGGCAGCCCTCATGGGAAGACACTGTGCAATGAGATTTGACGTGGAGTATTTGGGTTTGACACATGATTTGAACAAAAAAGTCCAGGCATTTAGATGATGTCCAAACTATGTCCATGGAGCTGGAGAAAAAAGCTGTTACGTAAGGGGAACACTGCTATTCCAGATCTACTTCCCCTGTGACATAGAGCATCTGGGAGGAACACCTCCTCTACATTTTCTGTCTTAGCTTCCTCCAATGTTTCAAAGTAACATCATTACAATCAGTCCTTAGAAAATGTAGACTATAAAGATGTAGTGAAGCAAAGGAGGGAGATTAGGAGGGCCAAAGCGCAATTAGAGCTCAACCTTGATATGCTTGTTAAGGATAATAAAAAATGTTATCCACTGGCTGGACGGACAGGCCCAGAGAGTAGTGGCCAATGGTATTAAATTCAGCTGGCGGCTGGTCACAAGTGGCGTTCCTCAGGGCTCAGTGTTGGAGCCGTTTCTATTTAACATCTTTATTGATGATCTTGATGAGGACATAGAGTCTATCATCAGTAAATTCGCAGATGACACTAAGTTAGGTGAGAGTGTCGAGCTGTGTGAGCATAGGGAGGCTCTCCAGAGATACTTCGATAGACTGGATCGCTGGGCCAGTGTTAATGGAATGAGTTTCAACAAGGCCAAGTGCCAGGTCCTGCACTTGGGCCGCAACAACTCCATGCAACGCTACAGGCTTGGGAATATGTGGTTGGAGAGCTGTCTCGAGGAGAGGGATCTGGGGGTTGTGATAGACAAGTGAATGAATATGAGCCAGCAGTGTGCCCAGGTGGCAAAGAAGGCCAACGGCATCCTGGCCTGTATTAGAAATGGTGTGACCAGCAGAAGTAGAGAGGTGATTGTCCCCCTGTACTCAGCACTTGTGAGACCGCACCTACTGTGTTCAGTTCTGGGCACCTCAGTACAAGAAAGATATTGAGGTGCTGGAGTGGGTGCAGAGGAGGGCAACGAAGGTGGTCAAGGGACTGGAGAATATATCATATGAGGATTGTTTGAAGGAGTTAGGTCTGTTTAGTTTGAGGAAGAGGAGGCTGAGGGGAGACCTCATAGCTCTCTACAACTACCTGAAGGGACATTGTGGAGAGGTTAGTGCTGGTCTCTTTGCTTGGGTAATTAGTGACAGAACTAGAGGGAATGGCTTCAAGCTTAAACAAGGTAGGTTTAGACTAGACACTAGGAAGAAGTTCTTCACGGAAAGAGTGGTGGGATATTGGAACAGGCTGCCCAGGGAGGTGGTTGAGTCGCCATCCCTGGATGTGTTTAAGCATTGCTTGGATGTGGTGTTGGGAGATATGGTCTAGGGGTGAACTTGCAAGTAGGGTTAATGGTTGGACACAATGATCCCAAGGCTCTTTTCCAACCTGATTCTGTGATTCTGTGAAAAGCATTAGTATTTGCCCACAAATAATAGATCCACATTAAAAAGATGAAGAAGGTCTTCCCCTGTCTGGTCCTTGCAAAAAGGATAGGAAAGCCAAATTCCCTCTCACTCTTTGTGAACAATTATTGTCTAGAAAGCATTCTTCAGGACAAATGAAGGATCTATGAAATACAGCATTTCTGAAAGCAGCTCCTGGCAGAAAAAAAAAAAAAAAAAAAAGTAAAGAAAGTACGAGAAACTATTTATAGTGAAAGAGAAGCAAAACTATTATTAAAATTATAGTTTAGATCCTGTCATCACTTCTACAAAGGAATCCTGTGCTCCCTGGATAGTACCAGTGAATTCCCATAAACTTCAGGGTGTCATAGAATTGGCAACAGAGAACAGAATTGTGCACACAGCACATCCTCTATGCTGTGAAAGGATTAACTTTCCTCACCTTGGTCATCTTCACAGAGTTCCTCCACAAGCCATTTCAGGAGCATCACCGAGATGGTCTTGTCAGAGGAAATCTTATTGCCAGTGCTATTCACACCATACTGGGACAAAACTTCTGGTTTTCCTGCTCTACCTTTCAAAACTTAAACAAACAATCAAACAAACAAAAAAACCAACACAAAAAATGCACAAACCATCAACAACAAAAAACAACAAACAAAAAACCAACAGCCAACCAAACAAAAAATTATGGTTAACTGGGTCAAGAAAATGTAGTCTTTATATCCAGTGTTATACTATGAATGTGAATATATGTGTGTGTGTGTGTGTGTATAGATTTGGGGGGTATAAACTCTCCGTTTTGAGCATACTCAGCAAGTATAAATGTCTGGCAAAGGGTGTAGCTGCTGAATCATATGGACAGTACAGGAAAATAAAATGTAATTTCTGATAGTTGGTTACATAAAGAATATACAATATTTTGGAGATTTTTAAGGAGGGATTTTTCAAGACTTCTCAAGACTGCATTCTGTTAGAATATGAATATTTTTTCTGGAACAGTTCTTGAATAACTGGACCATACTGTGGATTTTGGTATTACTAGTACCAGAGAAGTCTGACTAAATGAAATTATCTGAAGTCTTGATTTTTATTTTATTTGTTCAACTCTACAATGTAATTAAGTGAAATGGTCTCAAAGTAGCAGCAGGGATTCAACTTTTAACTTGTAAGTCAGGAATGCCAAATGTTTTCTTTGTCATAATGATTTGAAATCTGTTTCTACAGCCTTTCAGCATCACTGATGAGAAGGTAGACTGCAGCAGATTCTCTTCATCTGCACTATAGATATTAAATGACAGGTAGGAAATACTCCTTTTGGAACCGTACATCCATTTTCCTCTAAGTATCTGTGACTTGACACCTTTAATACAATACTAAGGGCTTGGGTTTTTTTTGGCATTACTCTACTTGTGAGGTTTCACCATGTCTGCAGCAAAGACATGAAGTGGTTGGTAGAATCTACTCACATTGCTTGGCTAGTATAGCTGTGACTCCTAGCAGGACAAGCACAAGGACTCCCAGGACCAGTGCCACGTAGAACCAGGCTGACCTCCCATGTCGACAGCCTGGAGGGAGGCAGGAGGAAGAGTGGCTTAAGGTCTTTACACCATTAAAATTAGCACTGCCTTTATGTATGCCAGATTCTTATGTGGAAACAACAGAGTTGTTTTTTTTCCTGCTAAAATCAGTTTGCTAATTGAAGTATGTGGGGACATTTTACTTATTAAAAGTTTGCATCCATTTTCCATACATGAAAGTGAAATCAAAAGATCATTTTGTCAGATAGAGCAAGCAATTTTTAATCAATTATTCAATTAAGAATTCTTTCTTTCTCCTTTAAGTTTTTCAAGCATTGCCTCCTCCCACCTACCCATGTACACCCTGTTGAGCAATTCAGGGTAAGTATCAGGGTGGTCTGCGGTATGTCCCTACTCTCTGGTCATGCTCCCTGTGTTAATGTGGCTGAAAACTTATTTAATTGAATGCACAGAAAAGGTAAAAAAAATCCCATATTGACACCAGAGCACAGTGAGGTACATTTAACCAATCATCTCTCTATCTGTTTAACATTCTTCAGCACACCAGAGTGAAACACTCAGGAAGGACAAAGAGGAAATGTGGGGTCAAGGTGCCATTTCCACAAGCCACAGAATTGCACTTTCGTATCTTGTTTTCCTGACCTTGCCTGCGTGAAATGAGCACCTGCCCCATTCTCCACCTTCCTGAGATGTATTTTGTAAAGTTCCCTTTCAGCTCACAGGCTTCTGTGGACCTTATCTTGTCTGGCACGTGTCTTTCAGTACAGAGAGGGTGCCAATCATCAGTACCCAAACTGCATATAGAGGGCTTGGCGTTAGGCTACTTCCAAAGCCACATGTGTCCCTGGGACTGTTCCTGCAGAGACAGAGGAGGGCTCCTAAAAAAAAAAAAAAGTGGAATTTTACATTCCTTTGCTAAATTTTCAATGTAGGGCATGAAGGCATTTTTAAAAAATATTTTTTAAATTTCCTTCAATATTATTTGTACAAGGAAAGTGTATAATCTGAGAACCCAGAAAAAAAAAAACAAACCAAAGGAAAAAAAAAACCATGCCATGCTAAAGCAGTTCTCTATTGCAAGATCGAACGTAAAGACTCTTGATAACAAGTTTTACTGCTGGATAATAGAAGAGACTAAATGTATAATTAGTAACCAACAAGCAAACAAAATAACACAGTACCAGAAGCAGAAGTCTCTGATGTGCTGCTCCCTTTGGGTTTTGGCTTCATGCGCAGCTCAGCGTATGTGATGATGTTTCCTGTAAGGAGTAGGTAGGTAAATGCTGACGTTTGTGGTTGTGCAAACCACTAAATGGAGAAACAATAAAGAATTACATAGAAGACCAAGTCTGTATAAAAAGGGAGATATGTTTCCAGAGCTGCTAGTTCCGTTGGGTTTTTTTCTTTTTTTTTAAAGAAACAACAGGCGAGATGATGAGTTGATGAGTTATTATTTCCTAATGCTGTCAGGAAGTTAGCTAAAAGCCTCCTCCATAATCTTTGCTTGAATTACTTGGGTCTTGTGTGGCCAGACCAGGAGGCAGACAGACTGAAGGATGGATAAAACGTGGGTACTATCCATAGCAAACATCCCATATGTTGCTAAACCATGTCAGGAGGTATCATATGGGCTTAAGGGACATCAGAGCCATGGTCACTCTGTGGAGCCCGGAGACCCCAGAGGGAAAAACTGCCACATATGTATACTATATAGATAAGTAACTGCTTTCAAAAATAAATGCTCATAAATGCTTTTCTTTTTAGAATGTAAGTATTTTTCAAAGAACAGTCAGGACTTTTAAGCTTCAAAAATGCACTAGCTTTATTAATGGAGACACTACTAAAATAGGTACTTTAGCAAATCTGCTACTATTACTAAACATTTTTTTTCAGATAAAGATCCATTTCATTAAGGAATATCTCTCAGGATATATGAAAAAGAAAAATTATACACGCAAGCTGAATATTTAACAAAAGGATTGATTCTATTACAGTGTGTGTTAGAGCATGATCATTTGCATGTGAAGTCCTCAGAAGTCAGCAAGTAGTTTTAAAATACAACGAAACCTTAATTTTGCCAGATGTTTACACAGCCATACCTAGTTTAGCAACAGGGAGCCCTAGTACTAGGTGGAGACCTCTGTCACTTACTAAAACTGAAATTTCACTTCATATCTATATGCAAATTGTTGAATGCAGACAGACATCTCTATTAACTGGAAGCTTCTACCTGGTGAATGTGGAGACAGGGAGTGCTTCTGGCAGGTTATTTGCTGTAGAGAGCCAGGCTTTGCAGCCGTGGGGCTCTTGCAATCAGCTGCACATGGGTCTGAGCCTGAGCTCCTGCAAGGCACCAGTGGGGCAGCATTTGGAGAGCCCTGGCCTGCAGAGCAGGGGAAGGTGTCCGTTCCCCCCCCCCCCAAAAAAAGTTGTAGCCACTGGATCTGTAAAAGGACTTTCATTCTCAAATCCAAATTTTACATATTTGAAACATTACTCAAATACTGTTGACCCTTGGCAGTTCAGATCCATGCATGTTCACCTTCCATGTGCACAGGTCCTGACAGCAGTTATACTTTACCAGGAAAACTTTTCCATAGCCTAGTGATTTGAACTCTTGCCTAAAGTCTGGGAATCTGCAGTTTAAGCAGACTGTGATTAAACCCTGCTCTCTCTCCTCCATGGTGAGGAGTTTTAATGGAGTGAGGAGTGCTTTCCCTTACAACCATCTTGAAGCTGCTTCTTTTTCTGCAAGATGGTCAGACATCCTTCACCAAGAGAAAGACTGGCAGAAAATCTGGCCAAGGGAGGGATGTGGGTCACAGTCACGCTCCAGCAGACATCTCAATGTTGCAGAATCAGGATAGTGCCAAAAGGAGAACTTGTGATGCTTGCCACAAGAGTCCCATCACCCTGGAGCTGAGACCCTCACTTTGAGACTCGGCTTTGAATTCCTGCTCCAAACTAGAGGAAATATTGAAACTTTTTCATGTGGAGTGGGACAAGCTGTGTGTTTGGTATGCAGAAGCTGTCCTGTCCGAAGGAGTCCCAAGACCATTTTATGTAGGAGAAAGCTCTTTCTATCTTGGAGGGAAGAGCTAACTCCTACAAATGAGTGACTGAGCAGTACCCTGCATCATTGCTCTACTCTATTAGCTACTTTGTCCAGCTCCTAGCTCACCATGCTGTTTCCTTAAGTAATTAATACATTGATAACTAATGAACCTTGAAAACATGAATATATTTTTTTACTCTCACCACAAGCATTTAATATTTACACATAATGAGAAGTCATTCATATTAGTGATCCAGAATTTTGGCAAAATGCTTTCATGAATGACTTATATTTTTGACATGTACTGAAAATGTTATTTCTAAAAAGAAGTTAGTTTCAATCATCTCCTTATCCTGAATATTGACTTAAACTTTGTCTTTTGTTACAAACATATGAAGTGATCACAGATTGATAATGAAGTTATTGGAAAATCACTATTGGAAATTTAAAGAGGAAGAACAGGAGGGTTTAGCAGTCATTCAGTACTTCCTTCAGTGGCAGTGATTGCACTTTCAGCTGCCACTGATTTCCTGGTTTACTGTTTAATTTACCACTCCTTTTCTATGAAGACATGATAAAATGCATTGGTTTGATTTTTGGACTAGATTAACCATTTTTTGTTTCTCATTCTTACTTAAACAAGGGGCCAGAACTGAAACACCACTCTATATTAATACAAATCAACAAAGACACTAAATATCTCATGAAGATTCCTTCCGTCATTTGCAACTTTCCACCTTTCCTATAATTTCTGCATGCAGCACTTTATAACATTCTTCTAGTATTATCCAGTGACAATTTTTAAAATGAGAGAGAGCAAGCACATGAGAGAAAACAGTTTATGCCCAAAAGCTGATTAAATATTTTACCTGGAGCTGATATCTGAGAAGGAATGCGTGGTCTTTCCCTCTGTAGCATTGCCACATCTGCATAAGTGATATCACCTGCCATCGATGAGCAAGTCTCTGAGTTATGGAAAGACTAGTTAAATACAGTGGGTCGCATCCTGTATTAGCTTTGCCTGCCTCCACAAGTATACATATGCTGTGCTATTGCCCTGAGGACGGCTGAGAAACAGATAAAAGGAAGGAAGTTACTTCTTTCAGTACAGCTTCAAAGGCTATTTTCAGCCACCATTCTGTCTCTTTGTGTGATTTCTTGCCCTTCAGAATCCAGGAGAAACAGTTTTAAAACTATTTTTAAAAGTTAATATAAAAAGAAGGTATTTTTGGCCAAAGCAGAGCAAATCTCCTAAGGAATACACAAAGATGGACTTACACAGTAAGAAAAGCTTTGCTGGTTCTCATGAGAATAGCTAAAGCAATACAGACTGTGCTGGAGATGTATTATGCTTGTGTGCATGATCTTACATAGCCTATTCACTTAAAAGGAAGATAAACAAGATATATATCAGTATAAGGTGTTTTGGGGCTAATGTCACTGCAACCACAATTATGAGCTATAAAAACATAACTCGAACTCTTAACCTGCTCCGTCCTCCAGGTACTATAATGATTTAAAAACTGAATTTAGATTACATTGATGATAAATTAAATTTAACTAAGAATAACATTTAAAGTAATATCATCCATGCCTTTTAAAAGAAAGTATCAATACTTTGCTGTAACAGTAGTTATGAGGACCAGAGCTTCTAGTCCTAAATTGCTTGAGTTATCCCTTGCTTAACCCAGCAACTGCACAGACAAAGCCCAAGGAACCTTTAGCTCCTTATTGATGACCCATTTGTTTGCTGCAGGCTATTTTGATAACAGTGTTTTTGTCTTCTATTTTGGTAAAAAAAACAAAACAAAAAAAAACAAAACAAAAAAACCCAACAAACCAAAACAAACCAACAACCCACAACCACCAAAAGCCCCACAGATTTAAACTGAAACTTAAAGCCCTTCTAAAACCAAAAAATACTTTTCCAAACACGAAGACATGAAGTCTTGTGCATGCACAGTCCTGACATTCCCTGTTAAGAGCTACACTGTTGACTTAGTGCTTGATTCCCATGTAGAAAATTCCCTGAGAGTTTAACGCAGACAGTCAAAAAAACAAAACAAAAAAAAAGCAACACAGGTCAGTTGAAAAGGTTTCTGTTCTGTGATATAACCCATCTGCCTTTTCTGTTACATTCAATGAGACTAATAACATGCTAGGCTGAAATGAAAAAAAGGATGGTTTTGTGATCTTATATTACAGATTTTTTCCCTTCCTACTTTCAACTGTGGTAGCAGAGTTAAGTGCAGAAACAAAAAGGTTTAGAAAAAAACAAACAAACAAAAAACCCACCAAAAAACCCAACAGAACACCAACAAAAAACCGAACCTTTGACAGTCATGGAACAAATTACTCAGAAGTGTCACTCAGGTACAACTTATGTGCAAGGTCTCTTAATCATTGTGGCTGATAATAGAGCAACAGTGATCAGCACACAGATGTGGATACTGTTAACTGGATGCTGATAAGTTTTGTTTCATGTTAGCCTGCATACCAGCCATATGACTAGTCCATATGTGAAACAAAACTTTTGTCCTCTGATTGAATAATTTTTCATTACTTCCCCCTGAGCTTCTCAGCAGGATATTTAGTCTCTGAAATGGAGAAAAAAAAAAACGCAACCAACCAACAACCAAAAAACCACAAACTCCAACCCCAAACCAAAATCCACTTTCCTTATTTCATTTTTGTTAAAATATTTTATTTTGGTCTGTAAAGGAGAGCTAGAAGGCCAAACTAGTTGCCTGAACTCCAGTCTCTCTTTCCATCACTGCATATACACCTAATACATTTTTTCTCATATCATTCCCTCCTATATGATTCAAAACTATCAAGACGTAATTAAATATATTCAGCGTAAGCATGCATCTTTTTGAATTAGTGGAAAAAAACATGGTTTCAGTTTTAAGGGAACATCTCTCCTCTCTGAAAAACACATTTTCAGACACAAGCAATCTCAGCAATCGTGCAGTGCAGAGCAGTCAATTATATTGTTTGTGACTGAGCAGATTCTCACTTGCAGATTCTTACTAACTGGAGGCAGTTATTTTCCAGAGTAAACTTACAAAACAGTCACAAGTGGGGGTGATTCTGCTTTTGAATTTGAAGTCTACATGCTTGTGCTCACTGTTAGGACTGATAATGAAAAGGAAGGTGAATTTTAGTTTCAAGAATTACTAGGTGAGCAGAAGCCTTTGCAAGGCACTTTGTCTTGAATTCTCACTGTCCTTTTTGGAATGGTTGTTTTTCTTACTTTTAAAACAGATATTTCATTGCTACAGAATTTTCATGTGTTAAGCATTTTCTTTAGTGTTAATAAATTTAGCTCTTTAATTTCAGTGAGTATCCCCAGATTCTGAATACACCTTTTGCTTGTGACAATGTGCTGCTGTCTACTGGTGGATTTTGCAGAATAAATGTTTCAGAACCAGAGGCATTACCCACTGTCATCTTTTCACACTCAAATGACATAGTCTTTCTGGTTTGTTACACCCAGGGGAAAAAAAAAAAAAAAAAAAAACCCAAATATCAAAATACTTCTTGACAAATTCGAATTTGGGTTTGGCATCCTTACAGCTTAACTT
>JANHGL010014463.1:6105-19271 GCA_024611195.1 Ceyx melanurus | reverse complement strand
TTTCCAAAAGCCGAGGAATTACCGACTAGCATCTTTTCCCACTCAAATGCAATAGTCTTTCTGGTTTGTTACACCCAGGGGAAAAAAAAAAAAAAAAAAAAAAAAGCCCAAATATCAAAATACTTCTTTACAAATTGTAATCTGGGTTAGGCATCCTTACAGCTTAACTTCTCACAGGGTCTACAATCACCTCGTGTCTTTTGGATAGATCAGGAAGACCTTTGGCTCACTCTCTTCTTTCCTCCCAGCCACCTGATTAATATATTCAGCTTAGATGACACAAATGCTGATGAGGCAGGTAAAACAGCAGGGCTTGCTGTGCATTAGTCAGCCACGTGTCAGGGCTGGGGAGAGGGATTTTTTTTGAGTTTTCAGACAGATTACCAGATCATGGAGGTATCTGGCAGCTCAAACTTTCTTGCAGTATCTGCAAAGAAAGATGATGGGGTTATTGCCTAGGATTCCTCTGCACATCCTTTAGCGTTTGTCAGCCTGGAGGTTCAGTGGCTCTGTTGAGATAAACAAATGAATGTGAGCCCACATTCTTTCCCACCTTGACATGTGGTTCTGATTTGCACATTGACTCTCCACCTCTAACCATCATGCCCAAGTAACGTTGCTTACTAATGCTCTGGTATTAGCACAGTTAGCAGTTCCAGTCATGCGCAGAGTAAATGTGGTAACAACTGCAGGTGACACCCCTTCTGTGGGTGTGACAGTGTGTCCTTCATTGCATGCAAAGGCAAAAGTAGACTGAAAATAGCAGCGTGGGCTGCAAAACAGAATTCAGCACCTTCTGCCACAGAACAGGCAGCTCAGCCCAGGGCTCTAGCTGCCCTGTGGTGCACATTTTTAAGAACCTGAACTGCTGCTTTGACAACAGATTAGACATTTCCACTTCTCGAAGGCTAAGCTGCAAAACAGAGACTTCCAAGCATAATTGAGTGAATCCCATGAGTAAATCTCCAATTTGGCTTTCTATTCTAAACCTCGTGTCCCAGCAGAGCCTGTATGTACAATGAGCTTCAAGAGTGGCACCCAGAAGACATGATCAGCTAGGACTACAACCAAAGACATTTCCTGACATAAAAGAAAGTCTGTGCGTTGTTAACCTATACTGCAGCAAAGATGATGCCATCTAAACAAAGCTAACACATGAATTTCCCAAGAAAAGAAAACAACACAAAACCTCAGTGAACCAGCAGTGCCTGTGGATTGCAAGCTGAATATTTCCAGCTAGCAGCTTCATGTTCAGCAGATGGGACTTGGAGTAGGTGGGAAGCAAATAGGGTTAGAAGCCTGTAAAATGGGGTTCTTCCCTATGCAGGGCTTTGGAGTTTTTGGGTGCACAACAACTCTGTTTGAACTTCAGGTTAATTCTCAAAGTTGTTGATGTATAGATTATTTATTATGACTGCCATATATTTCCTTTAATTCTAAGCAGTGGTGGGGTGAATATGTGGGTGGAATATGGGCTCAGTCTCCTGAGCAGGTCAGGAAGGAGCTTGTGAACACTCCTCCCAGTACACTGTGGTATTGCCTTCTTTCCTGCACTCTTACATACTGAGTTTGTTTTCTTCAAAGAACTGAAGCAGTGAGCTTGCGGGACCACTTCCATAGGTAGTATGTTCTTGGTGATGCTATAGGGGCCCTCTATCTGTGACATGGAAAATGACTGGTGGGGAAAAAGTAGTGTGTCTCTTCAGACCACGTCTACACAACAGCATCTAGTGCTTTGGACAAGAGGATGTCTGCGAAGTGGGGCATAGCAGAGGTGCTGAAACAGTTGCAGATCTCTCTAGCATAGAGATCATAGCACTGTGGCTGAGAGAACACAGCTCAATGCAAATACAGTGTGCTGGACACATCCCTACAACACAGTGCAGCTCTGCACCACATGGACTTAGAGTCTTTTTAGGCCTTCCACACTGTGCTCGGTTCTGCCTGCCTTTAGGTTTAGTAGACCTCCTGTGTCTTTCCCTCATGGATGATAAAGCACTAGCTTTTGGGTAGCATTTTAACCTGTGGGACTGAGAGCACATAAGCAAAGAAGGGCACTTCACTATTCCCAGGGCACAGTTGGAAGAGCAAAAGTATAAGGACTTGCCCAAGTTCACTCAGCAGGCCAGTGGCAGAGGCTGGAAGCCTGCTTAGCGCTCCCGTCCCTCAGCACAACACCCTTTTCAGTAGGCCAAGCTGATCATTGATGCATCATGTATTTTCAAGTTGTTGCTTCACAATCTGTAAGACCTGAATCATGATACATCAGTTTCCTTCTTCCCAGGTATTCCAGAGCTCTTTCTGTAAAGGCACTTGCATGTATAGACATTCCTTGGCCATTAGCATATTTATTTACTGTCACAGTATTTTTAGCAAGAATTTTCCTTCTGCTTATGAAATTGGAAGCAAAGTTGTTGTAAAACCTTGGCTATTTATAAGTTGTGTGAACAGTCAGAACAGATTAGTACAATAATACAGAAAATAAAACACCTAAATGATAATACTTGCATTGAAGGGGGTGTTAAACTAAAGAAAAACCCCATGTTTGACATATAATAATCTAGCCTGGGCAACAAACAGTAGTTGGACTGAGCAGTGAGATATTGCTTGAATAGGATTAGTAAAAGGGATACAGCAAGAAAGGAGAATTATTAGAAATGAGTAAAGGGGATAACAACACACTGTAATTAGTCCAGCCTGTAACATTTGCTAACAGTGGACTGCAGCAGTAGAACTGGAGAAGGAGGGTGTGAAGCAGGGTGTCAGCAGGAGTGCCCAATGCTATATGGAGCTTGCATATGGAAAAACAAGGAAGGATTAAAAAAGAGTAGTACAGAGGAACAAGGAATCAATTTCAGCCCTAAGGATACCACTATTATAGGTTGCACTAATTTGGTTTAGGTGTTTTTTTCTTTCTTCTTATTGTTGTATATGTGTATATTAAATGGAAAAGACATAGTATTGTTGGGTTCTTTAGTGAATTTCCATGACTGATGTTAAAATCAAGACCATTGCATTTTTCTTTGAATAATGGGGGGAAATGGAACCAATTGTAGTGTTCCATTTCCAAGCAAGGGAATCCCCAATTCTCCCAATAAGGATATACATGCCTCCCATTAATAACACTGATCACGATCACTAATATATGATGTTTGCATATGCAACATAAAAACACATGGATGTGAGGCTGTGCATTTATAAAACATAATAGTTTCTGTGCTACAAAAATAAAAGCTTAATCAATTAAGTATAGAAATAATTGCAATGGTAAATTTTATTTTAGAAAATGTATGCTATTATGTCTACTTTTGCAACACTGGGACTGAGAAGACTGTATGCTTGTGTATAGTTATATATGGTGCCAGAGATATAAGGCAGCTATGGAGAAGTGTCTGCTTCTGGGCTGGGTAGAAAACAGATCATAGTGGAAACCAGAATTTCCTCAATTACAGAGTTATAAAAAGTTAGACATAAGTAGGACATAGAACTATATACCAATTTTATGAAAAAGACCTTTTATTATCAAGGAGCTATCCAGTTCATGTTAGAAATGTGTGACATCATTGCAATTGCCTGTTGATCAAGTGTGCAGAAATAATTGTAAATTATTGTGTATAATTTATCTGATAAAGTCTGCTGAAGGATGTGGTTTTGATTACATCATACCTATGGAAGCAGCAGTCAGCTCACAGGAACCATTGCAATTGTATGTTATGTTAGGTTCAATGCCTTTAGGAATCTGTTATGTTAGGTTCAATGCCTTTAGGAATCGCCAAGCAATTTTCAAGTTTTCAAGGAATTTCCATACATGCTATAGCAACTCACTCTTATGTCTGACATGTGGTGTAGAAACTACAAAGGGAGAATTGCCAAGTAAACCCCACTACTACCAGAGTCTGAAATGCACAGTGCCTCTCAGAGCTATTGTCCTCAACTAGAAGAGTTTTTAACTTCGCTTTATATTGTAGAGTAATAATTTTAATCAATAAATTGATTTTCCTTAGCTGTAAAAATATTTAGTATGTTATGGTTATATGTAACAATGAAGAACTACAGATTACTCTCAGATCTGTACAATTTATCTTGAGGTAAGATCAGACATAAAAGAGCAAAGGCCTCTGAGATCTGCTATTTCATGATTGGTGGCATTGAGATGTAGAAGAGTTTCAACATCCATTTTTGACTTATAAAAAGTGCCTGGACCACCAAACTGAAGGATTCTAGTCCCGTAGCCCTATAAATATGATTTTGCCATTTCTATCATGCTAATAGAGCAAAGACATCATATCAGGTGAATAAAGCTCACATTTAAATTGAAGAGGTTTTTGGTTTGTTTGTTTTTTTTTTCACATGCCAAATTCTGTAATACTGAATGACATACATGAAATTAAACCTTTTAGACAAAATACTAGATCTTCACTTTCTCTTATGTAGAACTATGCTGTCTTCCTATATGGGACCTCAAGTGGTGAGCTTTGCAGGCTAATTTAAGTGCATAGCACTGATTATCACCTCTTCACTTGAAGTAAGTAGCAAAAACTTTTTGCCTGCTGTATGATTGAGATACCAAGCTGGTAAAAAAACCCCTAATTTTACCTGTGGTTTATACAACTACTTGTGTTATAAGTGACTTAAAATTAGTAAGCTGCTTATTTTAATAGCTCTAAAAGGCAATGCACCAGCATGTACAAAGACACATAGCCTTTATACCTTCATGATGATAATAAGAGACACACTAGCCTGAAATCTTCCTGCACTTTAGTCACAAATAAAATCACAATGCATTTATTCATCACGATGCCCTTCAAAAACCCTATTCACTTTACAATATCTTAGATACCCAGAAGGACTGCCCTCTTCTTACAAATCCACTTGTATAAGGACTGGCAGTTATCAGCATGCATTTCTGTCAACTTAAAGGCAGCACATTTTTCTTCTTCCTTCCTTCCTTCGACTGTAAAACTGCAAGAGCCAAACAACACACAGATATTAAAATAATTGAAAAACAATCATGAGAAAAATCAGAATGGACTAAGCTGACTGATAGGGGTATGGGCCCTGCTATCTTACTACTACTTTCTGATGGCTTAATGGTTGAACAGCCTTAGAGCAATGAGTGGAGAACATGCCATGGAAGTCAACAGAGATTCAGTCCAGAATGAACCTACCTGTGTCCTGGATGTTTGGGATCATTAAGCCATACCCATCTTCTTTCTTCCTCATTAAATCTTAATCCAGTCCAAACAAAGCCCATGTCTTTATCCTTCAGTGTGTTTAAGAAATCCTAGAGAGAAGTATGTCTTTGAACTTTCATAATAATTATACTTCATAAAACTCCAGCACCAGTAATGTTTAGTGGAAATTAATGTTTTAAAACCAGCAAGAATTTCATGTCCAAAGATTCCAGAGAATGTTTCCAATAAATTGAGAAAAAAAAAAGAGGACAAACAAAACACAAAACCACAGGGAAATTAGTTCAGATTCTCAACTACACCCACTAGGGTGGCTAATGATGGTGAGTGGGGCAACCAACGAGTTAACCTTTGTCTCCTTGCTGGCCTCAGGCCTTTTCCACTAGCACATTTTAGATGAGGATCAGTTTTATCTGAATTACAGCAGTTGAAGTTATGTCCTCTTTTTTCCCCTCACAAGGAATGGAAGTGATCATTTTGCCTGCTCACTCTGCTGGGTGCTTTAGAAGTGACTCTTTGAACCTGGTCATCTTTAAGCAAAATCAGGAGCACAGAAAGAGACACACTACAGGTTAGGACTTGGTCCAAAGAAACTTTTTTTTTTTCTAGTGCTGCAGACTGGTACTGTCATTTTAAAATGTACAAAGCACAGAGGAACATCTCCATTCTCCAAAAACAGTCATCAGACTTCAAGGATGCTTAGTTCTGAACAGGTTTGATTTAGAATAAAATATGCAACAAACCTTCAAATAGCAGCTGTTTCTTGATGGAGACAATCTCTAGGCATATCATTGCATCTATTTAACTGAAATGTTGTCTATTGGTCTGCTGTTAGACACAAATGTTTCTTAACTTACAGAAGCCAATCATCGGAGCTCTTTCCACAGACAGTGTCTTTTATGAGTATATCTGGATTAGAAATGGCTTCTAAAAATACATGAAAAGCTACACTTTGATATGTGGATTCACAAGGTTTAAGTAAAAACAATTCTTAAACCACAGAGTGCCTTACAAGCTTACCATTTCAGTCTCGTCCTCTATAACCAGGAGCTCAGATTTTTTTCCTGAGCAGTATTGTCTGCTATTCTCCCAGGTGTCATGACTTTTTGAGTAGAAATAACATCTCCCAGAATGCAGCTTCCAGCCAGTGGGGCAGAGTTCACATCTGGAGTCTGTGAAGAGTTTGGGTTGAAGGGATATTAGTCACGTTTTTTTCCCTTTTTTTTTAAATCATTACTTAAATAATGGTTGGTTGGTTGGTTTTTTTTTTTTCTGTAGCTTTTGAATAAGAGAGTAAAGAAGGGCATGGCGGAAATTATGATGGTATAGCTCATTTTAAGAAAGCACAGTGTTTCTGCTTTACATTGGTAACAGAGATAGTAATTCTTTGATTAGGGATCACTCTGTGTCTTTAAATATTTTCAAATTCTAGGTAATTCTACTAAATATATTACATAATTGCGGTAAAAGTCATGGATAAAATCTGCTGAGATCACTGGGAACAGTACAATTGAACATAACCCTTGGAGAAACAGCAAAGACCTTTAGTAACACTGTTCTGCTTTTATTTTCTGCGATGGAAAGCTAAAACAGATCACTTTATACATCTTTACCAATATAAGCATGCTTATTCTGGTGTCTAAAGGTCAATTATTTCTGCAGGTGTTTAGTTTTACAGTAATCTTTTCAAGAGCTTAAAATCATTTGCACTACTGTGAGACTCTTATTTCCTTACCATTTGTTTGCATGCATAAGCTTTCCTTTAATGTAGAAAATAAGCTATTTTCATGAAGGTCTTCCTCAAAGTTACTGTCACTTTCAGAGAGGTTTTCTCTGGACTTCCACGTGTCATTTGGTAGCAAGTCACCTGGACAAGAAACTCCAACATTTTAATGTATGAATGTATCATGGAAATACTCTACAAACCCCATGGTATTTTTTCCATGGTTAAGGACAGGAGCTTGAAGTGGAAAATCAGATTGCTGATTTTTCCTTTGAGCTCTAATTCTCATTTTCTCCAATGTTCTCAAGTGATTTTGATGTGTGAAGTGATTTTGATGCCCAGAAGCAAGCTGAACTTTAGGACTACTATGCTAAGATTTTCTAAAGGAGGAAACAGAAAATTGGACTCCTTATTTAATATGCAGATGCTTGTTGATGCCAACCTAAGAATTTGTTCCACTTTCTTGACCTGCAACTGCGACCATTCCTCTCTGAAGTCCAAGTTTAGGTGCTCAGGGATGATGGCACACCACTGTGCTGGATAGCTAAGCTCTGTACACGTGATCATGCTGGCAATGACCCAGCGCTTATGCACAAATTCTGTGGTCAATGCAAAGGCCAATTTTATAATCTTAGAGGCACACTTTATTTTATTTTATTCTTTTTTATTTTTAGAGAGGTCTTTTCTCACTCTGTGTACCACCTTCCAGTCTCCTGTCTTACCCACCTCTGAAGTCCAGCTCACATTCCCATCAAACACACCAGGGAGGACTGGCTATATCTTAAGCAAAGCATCAGGGCATCAGGATGGAGAAGGTTGACTATGAGGATGGGGGGAGGAGATAGCAGTTATAACATATACCTGGAGTGAGTTCTGTTTCATTATAACAATTTTTCCAAACTGGATGGATGGATGGATTCTTTAGCTATAAACCCTGGTGGTTTATTCAGTTTTGGAAAGGAGTGGGAGAGACTCTCAGACTGGGGGACTGCAAAGTGAGAAAGACTCCAACACTCTTCATAAACCCTGAACATGCAATGATCCTCTGAAAGTCACCGACTTTCTGCAGATCCACAGTCCCAAAATGCCAGTAAGTTCCTCCCACCTTCATCAGAAACACAATAGCAGAAATCATGAGTGGTCTCATCACCTTATCAAAGCAGCTTGTTTGCAACATTTAAGTTAAGGATTCATAACTGTCAATTTCACAGGAATTAAAGCAAAAACATTTCACTTGGTCACTCACAATGCTGAATTAATGTGATCACAGCTCCCAGAAATAGAACATTCAGAAATCCTGAGAGAGCAGCAAGATACCGCAAGCATGAAGAGCCAGAGGAAAGTTCTGCAAGAAATAAGAGGGTTTTAGAAAAATAGCATGAATAACTTTGTTTCATGGAAATTACTGATCTTGAAAGAGAAAACAGGGTACTAAAATGTTGTAACTTGTAGCAAATGTGTTCTATAAATATTAAATAAGATAATGAAGTAACCCATTGAAGTATCCTTTAAAAGCCACCACATTTCGAATTCTGGTTGTCTAGGTCAGATGTGAATCAGCTGTTTGAAAAGTTCTCTGCTTCTATACTATTTCAAAAGTGTAATACATGGAGCTGTATTTCAAATAGTGAAAAAACTTGAACTTTGTGCTATATGCTAAACTCACTTCCACTAACATTTTCGCTTCCTGTCTCGTTTCTAGCTATCATCATTTTACCCAGAGGTCAAACATCTTTTTTCCTCATTTGTTTATTCAGTCAATCATACTTGGGAAATGCTGTATCTGTGAGTCACCATCTAAATATTCAGCTAGTCCCCACTGCTTTTATATTACCAGCCTATTTAGATGGCAGACCTATGTAAACAGACTGCAATACCTTTTTCTGGCTATGCAACTCATTACGGTTAAGCATCTGTGAGCGTTTTCCTTCTTCCATTCGGTGCTTTGCGGTGCTTTTGACATAAAGAAGGCAATTAGGACAGGGAAGGCCTAATTCTAACCCTGCCATCATTTGCACTATGGCTAGACTGCAGGCCAGGCAGTAACAGCGACCTGTGTAGCTACTCATCTGAGTGTTCAGCTACTTGGGGCGAGCTCTGTTAGCGGCAACACGGCAGTGCTGAGAGCACAGCGTGGGCTAACAACTCAGCGTTTGCCCAGCTTCTGTAGACAGCTCTGCAGCCCGTACTGCTGGCAAGACGGGATGGGGCTGTGAAGGGAAAAGGGAGCTCTGCACAGATGCTGCAGTAGTTGATGCCAAAAGACCACTGCGACCATTTTGAACCACTCGGCGGAATATGTTTCGATATTCAATATCTCACCTTACCACGAGTAGTCTGGGTCTGATCTAAACGTAGCTCACCCACTTTTCCTTACAGAGACTCAGCTTGTGAAATCACTGTTCTTTTCAGTTGCTTACCTGAAGATTTTCTGCTGCCCTGTCGTGTCATGATACGCAATGAGGCAGGCAGACAATGTGGCAGACAATGAAGGCAGAGCATTTTAAACCCGTCTCTGCGTGTTTGTGGTCACATACTATTCTGATATCTGCCACATATGCTTTGTCTAACTTTCTGCTTCTTTTAAATAGAAATACTCAACCTGCTCCATTACAGCTATGTTTTCTGAACACTTTGACCGATATTTTCAAGACTGCTAAAAATGCTAAATTAGATAAATATTACCTTTTATTATTATTTGGGTTTTTTTTGTTGTTGTTGTTTTGATTTGGTTTGTTTGTTTTTTGTTTATTTTATTTTGCTGGTTCGGTGCTTTTACTGCAGATGGGGACAGGCTCTCTGCTAAGCTGTTGTAATAATAGACCAACTGGAACAATTTATGTCAATAAAATTGCACACAATTTATCGTGCCACTGAATAACTGAAGTTGGCTCTCGGGATTTTTTTGCTATTAAAAATTGTTCTTACATATGTTCAGCCAGAACTTCTCAGAAACTGATCACAGCTAATTAACTTTTTGGTACCTGGATGTCTAATTTCACTGAGTGTTACCAAATCACTTTGTGATCTGAGAAGTATTCCGTGGGGTGCTTAAAAGAAATAAAGGTTAGCAAGGGTGAGCTTGAAAGCCTTCCTGCATGTATGTTTGTATTTTCTCCCTTGCTGCTCCTGATACTTTTGACAAAATCCCCAGGAGTTGTGAAAAATCTTACTGGACAGTAAGTTACAGACTTACACTTTTAATGTAAATAATTCTTAAATTATTCTTAACTGTGATGTTGTTTGTCCTGAAAACAAAACAAAGCAAAACGGGGGGGGGGGGGGGGAAGAAAAGAAAAGAAAACAGAAAAGAAAAAAGAAAAAGACCTCTAAAATGGTGAACAAACTGAGAACACCACCAACTACTGCCAACTACTGCCTCATGTTTTCCTCATATGCCTCTGTCTTTCAGTCTCCATTCTGCTCTGGGTTTATCAGCACCAGTATTCCAAGCCTGGTGGCACTATTAATACTGCATTTTATCTACTGGCCATCACATTTCTCAGTATACTGCTATATATCATTGGTAACTTTAGTAGCATCAACTAAAATTTTGGCAGATTTTGGTTTTGATTTTTTTAATGATATCTCAAATACAGCTGAATATAGATACAGAGATTTGTTATTTTCTGAAGGCATAGCATAAATCCTTATATGCTCACCTGTATTGGAGCTTTTTTTCCTGGTTTTGAATTTAAGTTCCATATACCCCTCTTCATTCTCCATCTCAAGGTCTTTTGACTACTTCATCCTCTTGAAGACTGACTGTTAGTAGTGTCAAAGTAGGTTGTGGGAAATGCTTTTAATATCTGTGAATAAACAGGAAGGGGCCAATGGATGGTCATTTGTGCTTGCAGCTGAGGACATGTGGTAGCGAGTGTGAAAAGGAAACTGCCCAGAAAAGACAACTGATCTCTCTTTTCACTTCCTCTCTCTTTCTCTGACAAATCCAGACCCTTCTAACACTGCATTTTCTCCAATGCACTATCACAGCCGTCAAATGCAGTCTTTCAACAGGCACAAACTCTTGCAAATGAGAGAATGTATTTTAATCCCTCAAGGCCATTTCACTGGTTTGATAGACTTTTCCCTTTTACTTCCCATTAGTATCAGCTTTGTCAACTTCTGAGTTTTTCTCATATTCGGGGAATTGCTTCTTTCTTTGCCAAGAGAAGGTTTTCTGCATATGTTTCACTGAATACATGTATTGATCCTTGGTTCTGCTTTGTGCTTGTCCACTCCAGCAACTCTTTGGAGATTTGAGCAACTTAATGCCCTTCTTTAAATGGAGACCAAAACAGACCTGTCCAAACATCACAGTTTGCAATGTTCCCATCGCACTTTTAAAGGACAAGCAGGAACTTTTTGTACCAGAAAGGAGTTGTTGTGACATGCAGGACATAATAGTGTTTGTCTCAAACAATCCAAGAAGTTGAGACACTCAGAACATCTGTTGTTTGTCTTGAAACCACCCCCACTCCTGCCGAGATGTGTGCCTGAGATTGGAGATGAGGGAGTTCTGCAGCTGGCGCTGGGAGTGAAGTGTCCTCGAAGTCCTTTCATGAAGACTACCGGTCCTTCTGCAATAAATTAGCCTGAGATGCCTGCTGTCTTAATTACCCTATTTACAATGGCTGATCTCACCAATTAGCAAAACAAAAGACTGTGCTATCTACACTATACCCCTCTCCCTTATCTCTCGGAGGAGGACGGAGAAGGTAGAAGGAATTTCTCATCTGCACAGGGAGAGAAGTGGGGATGTAGTGGGCAAGAACTATATAAAAAATCTGGGACACTATGGGAAACAAGAAGCATTTTCCTGGAAAAGAAAGAAGCTCTCTGCCCCACTGTCGTCGTCGTCTGGACCGTGGTGGTGACTATTCTATTGCTTGTTGTCCTCTGCTTTCTCCTTTCTTTTCTGTTTCTATTTTTTCTCCCTGTCCTGTCTGCTTTAGAAACTTTGCTATGCTGCTCTAATAAAACTTTGTTATGCATGTGACATCTGACCTCGTTTGTGTCTTAATTTCACCATTTGGGGATCACCTTTAAACCTTTCATAAAAATTGCCACGTATCCAAATATCGGATCGTGACAGTTGTTTACTTTGAAATTACTATGCAAGGTCTCTTCAAAACTGGGGTGTCTGTCAAGTTTTTGGTTCTCTTTTAAACGCTAGTTTGGAATATTTCTTTCTGGAAATTGAGGCTTCAGTAAAAAGTTGAAAAGCTTGTTTAGAGTTTTGTGTGTGTGTGTGTGTATGTTTTTTTGCTGTTGGTTTTTGTTGGTTGTTGGTTTTTTGTTTTGTTGTTTGGGGTTTTTTTCCTCTGAAATGTTTATAATAATTTCTGGCATGTCAAAATCACCAGGTTTTAACCAAGGTTAATTTCACCAGGTTGTAACCGAGGTTTTTTTGGCTCAGGACTGCATTGTGGCTTCACCTTCAATGTGTCCATAACAGTGGTGATATGTCATGAGAGACATAGAGCATCCTGTTATTAGCTGTAGTATACCATTAAATACTTAGTATGCTAAACTTTTCTGTCAGTTATGTCACTGATTTCTTAAAACCTCTCTGATTAGGAATGACCAAAGTAACTTTACCTCAGCATTTATATTTCAGTTAGTAACTGAAATCAAGGGACATGCTGTATGCAGCTTACATTCTATCACACACTTCAAAAAAAAAGAAAAAAAAAAAGTGGTCTTCAGATAAATCTTTAATTCACAAACATACTACTTGAGGCTGATACACCAGTATGAAAAAAAAAGGTACTGAGTAAAAAAATATATATTATCTGTTTCTACTCATCATGCAGCATCACAGTGCCAAATAAATCCATTGTATATTGTGCAAACTCTTGCAGTTACCAACTTTCTGAGCCATTTCCTTGGAGGATGCATGAAGAAGAAATTTTGAATATGGAGTTTTAAACCATTTCTAGAACAGTCCTCAAATGATTTACATGCTCTGAGCTTTAGCTTTTCTGTTCACCAGATGCAACAGCTGGTCTAAACAAAGGTATGACACCTCTAAGCAAGCTTTGCTTCATTTAACATACTTAGATTCTTATTCATCCAGCCCCATAGCAGCTCTATGGGACTTAGTGTAAACAGACAAAAGAGAGAAACTTCATAACTCAATTTCCCGCCCCCCCCCCCCGGCATGGTTTCAGGAGTTGTTCTGTGGTTTTTTTTTTTTTTTTTTTTTTTTTTTTTATATGTGGATTATCAAACATATATTTGGTTTTTTT
>JANHGL010014462.1:0-10150 GCA_024611195.1 Ceyx melanurus | reverse complement strand
CCCCCATGACAACCAGAGCCTGTGATTTTGAAGCTACCCCCAGCTGTTTGTAGAAGGCCTCATCAACTTCCTTATCCCGATCAGGTGGCCTGTAGTAAACACCTACTACAATGTCTGCCATATTAGTCTCACCTTTGATCTTTACCCACAGGCTTTCAACCTGCTCCTCACTGCCCCCCAGGCAGAGCCCTTGTCAGACATGACATAATGATCATTGTAAATGAGAATTCTTAAATGTTTAATCTGATACAAAAGAAACAGTTGAATCATTATCATCTCTTCTTAAAGTTAAATATTTAAGATGTCAACTCTAAAATAATGTTTTGAATAGAATATGTATCATCTAAGTAGAAAAATATATTACCTGCTTTTGGTAATTTTAGAATTTTAGAATGCTTGGGTATTGGAATGACACTGTCCTTACCAAGAGCCACTGCAATGGTGTACTGAAGCATGTACATAAGATGCCTTGCTTTCTTTATCTTTAGAGTTTCCTATTATTTTTACATTTGAAATCCTATTTCTCCAACAAAATAGAGGTAGAAAATGAGCTTTGGAATAGCTGAAGTTGCCCTGAAGCTTTTGATGACCTCAAATTTGTATTTGACAAGTCAACCGAGTATAAGCACAAGTGTACTCTGAGTGAGGAACATTATTTTGAAAAGATTGTTACACTGTGTTGATGAGTGATCTACAAGCCTTTCAGTACCTAGCTGAAGCCATAAAAATCTTTTTAGAAGGCTATACACTTTAAAATTTGCACCTGAAGGCAAATAATAGTGAGCTTGAAAGCCAAAGATTATAGTTTTGAAAGGTACATCAATTCTGAAAATACCGAGGTAGAGCTTTCTCTGGTATGCTGCTGAGAAATGAAATCAAAGGAAAAATGTGTATGAGCTTTTAAAAGAATGAGCAAATATTCTCCTGCCTATTATTCTATTTGAATGATGTATGAAACCTAAAAAAAAGAATTAAAGGCATTTGAGGACACTGCTTATCTTCTATGTTCTAATTTGTAATTAATTTCATTTGTTAAAGTAGTAGAATAGTGGCACAACTATGTTTTTGAAAGAATAAAGAAACACTTGCAGTGATGTATGCCAGTTTTGCTATACATTTCTGGTAAGACAGAGAGGTATTGATTACTTCTCAATGCATCAATACTGCTGGACAATAGAGGAGAATCATTATGCCATACATAAATTCACACCTTAACTAATTCATTGCACACATTCACAGGAAATGGGAGTAAGAGAAGCACAAATCTTGAGACAAGTTTTAAAATATTTCCAAATTGTTTTAAACCTCTAATGAAATACCTTCAAACAACACACTTTTTTTTAATTAAAAAAAGCCCTAAAAATAATGCAATAAGTGATTACAGCAATATATAATTAATTAAAAATTTAGTGACTCATTGCAGTCTCGTACAAAATACATTTTAGTGTACATGCTTTAGTCACAGTGTTTGTAAGATTTTTAATAAGTATGTTAGAAGATTATACACTGTTCACTGAATAGTAGTCACTGTCAGAATAATTTCCTACAAAGAGCAGATCCCATTGCAAACTGTCAAAATTGTATCTTGCAGTGGTATTATCCTATCAAGTCTTATGAAAAATATGGAAAATGTTAGATATGCATGGCGATAAATAATGCCTGAAGACACGGACGTGTCTGTAAGAATGAAGTCAGTGTGTTTAATATGCTAACTAGTTATCTGAATTTATTTTTATTTGCAAAAAAAACCCAAACTATGTGCAAGGAAATAGTTTTTCCCTTAAAAATCCTTTGAAATTTTTTTAGATCTCAGTAATTAATAGTCCATTATAAGATGTGCAGGTCTGATAAAGTCAGGTCTGTGTTTTGAAGTTCATCTCTATTTAATATGAATTTGTGTATAGGTGAGTGTGTGTTATTTTTCCAAGCATAAGTGGACATCAGTGCAACAAGTATATGAGAAAGGTAACTCATGAGTTAAACAGGTAAATGTCCAGAGATTAATGTCATTGAAGAGCTAAATTAAATACTGAATTTGGAATTGAATCATAAGCTTGAGAGTGAGGAATCATTTAATTTCATACATAATATTCTATATTGTCAAGCATGGAATAACCAGCGACATAGCAATTGAATATTGTGAGGATCATAAGGTATATAGATGGTTTTACTTTGCATCAGTAAAATAAATAAAAAAAAAAAATGTAGCAGTCTAAATTAAAAAAAAAAAAAAAAGGGAAAATCAAACAGCAGAATTTATATTCATTTATTTTGCCTTAAATAAATTTAAATCACCTGATAAAGCTTTCAGAGGTGCTTACATGCTTTAAAGAGTCCACTTTGAAATATGGTTTGAGTATTTGGGAACAATAATACTTTGTATCTAAAAGAGCAAGAGGACTTGTGATTTCATATCAAAGCATAATTTTTTACTGGTATTCATTTTATAGATGTTCTAATTGGACCAATACAGTAGCAGATTCTATTTGGATCTCCTGTGGTTATTAATATGAACTTTGCACACACTGCACTATTTTATAATAATTATATGCCTTAGTTTACATTTCATAAATGTAAACTTAGTTTGCATAAATTTACATTTTGTTGATACTGGTGTAATTGTGTTGCTGAGTGCAACACCTAAATCCTGTGTAAGGTACTGAAAGTACAAAGTTGCATTAGGTTGTTACTTTATGTCCCCATGAATATTAATGATGGGTGCTGGTGGACATTGGATTTATTTATGAATTAACATTTACATTGTGGGTTTTTTGAACATTTTGTTTTTTAATCACATATAATTTTTTTTTGTAAAAAGGCATTGGATTTATATATCATACATCATGTATAAAGGAAAACTTGGGAGTTAAAATAGTGAGTAAAGGGACAGAAACATGTCTGCTGATGTAAGTGAAATAACTAACCAGGATTAGATGTATAGAGTGTATGCATGGGAATGTTTTAGAAAACTGGAAGAAAACTGACACCAGGACTTTATCTGTAAGAAAATAATTTGGAGACAGCATAATTCAGAAAATTTTATCTCTGATCACCACATGCACAAAGTATAGAGGTAGTTTTATCTGTTTTGATTCTGCTGTTGCTTGTCTTGTTTTTATAGTGACTGAATACACATCAAACCAAGGTATTTTTTAAAAGACAGAAAATTTCTTCCATCATCTTTTATCAATTCTGTGTTCAGGATAAGGTTTTGTAAACTGAAGCATCACTGCAATTATTACCAATTTAATTTATGAGACCATAAAGATATATTGTTCATTCTGCTAGAAATGTACCTTTATATTATCCCCAGGTCTTAGGTGGTTTTGAAAACAATTGCTGTGCTATTGAAAATCTATTACATACCTTATAAAAAACAAGCACTTCTCACCAACATTAGAGGGTGCTAATGTATCCCTCCATTATACTTCTATTCCTTTAAAGTCACCACTGATTTATGCCGTCTAGAATCATAGAATGACTTGAGTTGGAAGAGGTCTTTATCATCTAGTCCAACACCTCTACCATGGAGAGGCACATTTTTCAATAGATGGGGTTGCTCAGAGCTCCATCCAGCCTGACCTTGAACACTTCCAACTTCCCTGGTTAACCTGTTTCAGTATCATACCACACTTACTGGAAACAATGTCTGTCTTACATCCAATTCTAAATCTACCTGCTTTCAGTTTAGAACTGTTGCTCCTTGTACCGTAACCACAGGCCCTGGGCAAAAGTCTTTCTCTTTCTTTTAAGTCACCTTTAAGTATTGAAAGACCACAATAATACTTCCCCAGAGCATTCCCCAGGCTCAGCGACCTCAAGCCTCTCAGCCTTTCTTCACAGAGGAGGTGTTCCATTCCTCTGATCATTATTGTCTGTGACCCACTCCAACAGATCCATAGCCTTCCTGTGGTGAGGGCCCCAGAACTGGACACAGCACTCCATGTGAGGTCTCATGAGCATGGATTACAGGGGAAGAGTCACCTCCCTCAACCCAATGGCCATGCTGCTTTTGATGCACCCCACAATATGGTGTGCTGCAAGCACACATTGTTGGCTTGTGCAAAATTTTTCATCCACTAACACCATGAAGTCCTTCTCTGCATGGCTGCTCTCAATCCATTCATGTCCCAACCTTTGCTGATACTGGAGATTGCTCCTTCCCCAGTGCAGGACCTTGCACTTACCCTTGTTGATCTTCATGAGTTTCACACTGACCCACTTCTCAAGCCAGTCAAGGTCCCTCTGAATGGCATCCCTTCCCTCTATCCTGTCAACTGTACCACAGAGCTTGATGTCATCTGCACTTACGGATGGTCCACTCAATCCCAATATTGCTGTCATGGAAGAAGACATTAAATAGTATTGATATTAAATAATAATGGTCCCAGTACAGACCCTTGAGGTGCACTCTTCATTACAAGTTTCCACTTGGACATTAAGCCATTGACTGTAACTGTTTGAATGTGGCTATACAACCAAGTCCTTATCCATCTAATTGTCCATCCATCAAACTTGTATCTCTCTAGTTTAGCAACAAGAAGGTTGTGGGGGACTGTATCAAAGTGCTTCCAGAAGTCCAGATAGTTGACATCTCTAGTTCTTCCCTTGTCTGATGCAGTCAGCCCACTATTAGTGAAGGCCACTTGATTATTGAAGCATGATTTATCCTTGGTGGAGCACCCTGTCTATCTACAGTCACCTCCCTGTCTTCCATATGTTTCAGTACAGCTACCAGCATTTTCTGTTCTGTGATTTTACTGGGCTCTGAAAGGAGGCTGACTGGTCAGTAATTCCCAGGGTTCTCCTTTTTACTCATTTTGAAAAAAAGGCATGATATTCATTTTCTGCCAGTCACTGGGGACTTACTCTGACTCCCATGACTTTTCATATATGATGCAGAGTGTCTTAACAACTTCATCAGCCAATTCCCTCAGAACCCTGGGATGCATCTCAATGGGCCCTGTGTATATTCAAGTTCCTCCAGTGGTCTCAAACCTGATCTCCTCTTACAGTGGGAGGGAATGCATTCTGCCAGTCTTTGCCCTGAACTTTGGGTACTTGAGAGATGTGGAAAGAGTGATTACCAGTGAAAACTGAAATTTAAAAAAATTGCTGCGTACCTCTGCCATCACCATATTGGTTGTCATTAGTTCTGTTTCATTTCTCAAGGGATGGGTACATTTTTTTAAATCTTTCTTTCCTGACCAACACAACTGTAGAATTATTCTTTCCATCCTTTGCCAAAATCAGCTCCAACTATGCCCATATCCCTCAAGATTGTGCATTTCACCAGGGCATGATAACTTTGGCCAATCTTGAGCTCTGTGATTAGTTCATCTATGTTGGTGAACAACAGGTCTAGTTTTCTAGTTGGACTTTCTGTCACCTGGACTAAGAAATTATCCTGGAGGCTCTCCAGGAGTCTTCCAGACTTACAACATGCTGTGATGCTTTTCCAGCAGATGTCAGGGTGCCTGAAGACCTGCAGCTGGATCAGAGCCTGTGAATATGATGCTTCCTGTAGTTGAAGACGACTTCAAAAATTAAGTCCTTTTGATTGAGTGGCAGGCAGTAAGCACCAATCATGAAGTTTCCTTTGTTGAATAGACCCCAGATTTTTACCTGTAAACTTTCAGCCTGCTTTTCAGACAGTTCTGTGCTTTTTATTTATTTACATAGGAGGAAACCCCTCCACTCTCCTTCCTTGCCTGTCCCACCTGAACAGCCTATAGCCACCAGTTGCAGTGCTCCAATCATGTGATTTGTCCTACCAAATTTCAGTGATAGTGATTAGATCATAGCTTTCTAGCTGCACAGTGGCTTCCAGCTCTTCCTGCCTTTTACTTATGCTACATGTTTGGGGTTTTTTTATGGATTTGCTGGTTTTTAAGGATAGAATGATAAGTGCTAAGTTAATTATTTGGACATAATTGTAAGTAGTTGGAAACTCAGTTCATCAAGAATGTTTATCTTTCAGAGGTTAAATTTGGATTTTTAGTACTTTAAGCCACTTTTTTTTTTTTTTTCCTGTCATTTTCTTGGTTAAAGTTCTGTGCCATAAGTCATTGCCATGGTGATTCTTTGAACATTATTGTCAGAGATATTTTCTGAAGTGAAAAAGGTCCAGTTCAGATTATAAACTTGAGAATATGAAGAGATATTATTTTTCCTTTAGGAAGCTGACTACTGTTTGAAATATTTCTAAGGAACTGTTGAAGTAGTAAGTTGAGTTGAGCAGTAAATTCTGGGTATTTGAAGTAACTCAAACTAATGTTAATTTTCAAGAGCAAAGAATGATTGCTGAACTCATGCCAGGGTTTACCTTTTTCCATGAGTTGAAGTATCTGTGAGCTTTCTGTATGTGCAGTTTCCAAGAAAATGGATGAGGTATCTGTTTTAGATGAGTTTTATTACCAGAAAAATTGCACATTCTTTTAGAGACTAGTGATCTGTCTTCCCTTTGCTGACAGTGTGGCTCTTTTAACATTTATTTCAGCCTGCTGTTTTGTTTGCATCCCATGGCTATCAGAAGAAGGCATGGTCTCTTAGGTAGACACAGCTTGAACTATAGGTAAATGTCTTAAATTACATCAAATGACAGAGAACGAGGTTTTGCCTCTGGAGGAGTGGCATCTTTTATGCATGTAGTAGTGCAAGATCATTTGCTAAGCACATCAAGTATGTTTAACTGTGTGGTCTTCAGGAATGGCTGTACCTTGCTCTCATTACCAGGAAGCATTATGTCTGTCTTGTCAGCTCTGAACTTAAGCAGCTTATTTACTCCTTTCACCTTATCACAGCAGGGCACTTGGCAAACAGAGAGACTACACTGTCCAAGTCTGACAAGGAAAAGTCATAAAGCAATGTCAACATCGTAATGATGGCACTGGAGCCTACATCACTTCCAATTTCTCCAAGTAGCCTATATGTTATAGAGTGACACTCTCTATGACAGAAAGTTCTCTTGCTAGACAGACAGTTATTACTGTCTTTTTTTAGCAGAGAAAGAGAAGTTGCCAAAGGTGCTGTAACAAAATCAAAAATTTATGTCAAGTTCATAAAATGAGTAATGAATATATTATCTTGATTTTGCATCAAATCTAACTTTGTGAAACTGTGCAGATATTGAGGTATATGAACACATACATGTAAGAGGCTGTGGAAAATAGCCTAAGCTGGATTTGAAATAGAGATATATATCCCTCTGCCTTTTGGGTATCAGACTGGTAACAGGAGATACGCTCTTGTGAAAGTGTAAACAGGACTGTAAATAAAGAAGCCATTTCAAATAGAATCTCTGTTTTAAAGACCTTCTTATTTTGGGGAAGAGTAAATACATTTGAACCTTTAGTGTTTTGCAAGACGTGTCATGTTTGTCATCCCTTTAATAGAAATGTTGCTGTCTATCTTAGCTTTTAATGCTAAGGCATGTTAACCATAGAAATGAAGGCT
Organism: Ceyx melanurus; assembly: GCA_024611195.1. Classification (NCBI taxonomy): domain Eukaryota; kingdom Metazoa; phylum Chordata; class Aves; order Coraciiformes; family Alcedinidae; genus Ceyx; species Ceyx melanurus. The sequence continues at coordinate 2,695 of JANHGL010014462.1, read as the reverse complement.
GGAGGTAGTGAAACAAATATATGAATTATTCATATTTCTTATTTTTTTAATGATACTCAGCTAACCATCTTGTCTATAGCTTGTTGGTTTTATTCTACATTATTAAATACAAATTCCTTAATGATGTCGGAACTTGTGTCTTGCAGCTAGGCAGCACTTACGTGATTCTGGAGAACCTCTAGATCACTTTCAACTAATAAGGCTTGACTTCTGTTTCAGATGCCATTTTGTTAGGCAGCTTTTGCTGTTAGACAATCATAGAAGAGTATCTCTAATCAGTAGCCATTTTGCTAGTTAATTGATTTTGCTGCTATGGTGCAATGTATAATTGCAGTGTAGACTTATTCTAGTCAGAATTCTCTGTAATGTACATTTTCCAGTTCAGCATCATAATTTTAAGACACCATCTATGTAAAAAATGCTGTGGTCACTATGAAAGTTGTGTCTGAGATAACTAACATGATAGTCTCTTTTACCCTTAGGTTTTTTCTGTTCACAATAATCCCATCTACTTCAAGTAGTCATGGTAGAAATTACCTCATTACAGCTACTAATATTCAGATAGCTCTTAAATAGAAATTGAAACTTTGGGACTCTCTGCTGGTTAAGTTAATGGGAAACATTCTTGTAGGAGCTAAAAGTTTACTGAATGTATCACAGAAAATAACTGCTAACCCTTAGTTTTATTTTGCTCTTACATGTACACACATATTCATAGAATCATAGAATCATAGAATGTTAGGGGTTGGAAGAGACCTAGAAAGATCATCCAGTCCAACCCCCCTGACAGAGCAGGATCACCTAGACCAAGTCACCCAGGAAGACATCCAGGCAGGTCTTAAGTGCCTCCTGAAATGGATACTCCACAACCTCCCTGGGCAGCCTGTTCCAGAGCTCTGTCACCCTCACTATGAAAAAGTTTTTCCTTATGTTTACCCTAAACCTCTTGTGCTTCAACTTACTCCCATTGCCTCTTGTCCTGTCATGGGATGACATTGAGAAGAGTCTGGCTCCATCCTCTCTACACTCACCCTTAACATATTGATAGACGTTAATGAGGTCCCCCCTAAGTCTCCTCTTCTCCAGGCTAAAGAGCCCCAGCTCTCTCAACCTCTCCTCATAAGGGAGATGCTCCACTCCATCATCTTGGTGGCCCTGTGCTGGACTCTCTCAATTAGCTCTCTGTCTTTCTTGAATTGGGGTGTCCAAAACTGGATATAGTATTCCAGGTGGGGTCTCACCAGCGAAGAGTAGAGGGGGAAGGAGAACCTCCCTTGACCTGCTGGCCACACTCTTCTTAATGCATCCCAGGATGCCACTGACCTTCTTGGCCAATGCAAGGGTGCATTGTTGGCTCACAAACATCCTCTTGTCAGGACCCCCAGGTCTTTTTTCCCAGAACTGCTCTCCAACGTATCAGCCCCCAGCCTCTACTGATACATAGCGGTTGTTCTTCCCCAGATGTAGCATTTTAGATAGATAGATAGATAGATAGATAGATAGATAGATAGATAGATAGATAGATACTGGCTTTGAGAATAAGTGAAGTCTAAGAGTAAGTGAAGTCTAAACAAGATTTCTATGACACAAGCATTTGTCTGACTTGCACAGAGGTGGAAGTAACTATTTTATATATGTTTACATTATTTTCTGTATTTCTTTTGGAGACAGTGGAATGTATGAAGCTAGAAAGATTTGGCTAATTTGCTCTTTTTACATATAGATTGAATGTCTGCATGATCCAGTTTAATTTTTGGATGTTAGTAAATTCCTGGTTTAATACAATGAAGATAGAATTTTTGCTCTATAGAGTTTATGGTATCTATTGTCCATTTATTTCTATGCTTCTGCCATTTAATTTGAAATTATTTTTTTTCTTCCTCTGAGAAGCTTAGTGATTTGAGGTGTCCCAACCTTCCACACTGTTTTCAATCCTTTAATTTTGACATAAATTATTACCCTAAATAATATATTTACACATATGTACTTCAAACTAATGACTTCAGGATTCATAGTTCTTTTTCATCATCTTAGAGAAATTAGAATCTCCATTTGTAAAAGGCAGGATGACTTTGGTGACTTGCTATCACTTTCACAGATTTGCTATTGGCTGAGAAAATGCACAAAGAGCTGCTTGAACACTCCATTCTTTATATGCATTTTAACATAAATATGCAGCACAGAATTTATTCTATATATGTTGAATATACATAAGTACATGAGCCCTGATGAGATGCACCCAAGAGTGCTGAATGAATTGGCTGATGTTATTGACCTACCACTCTCCATCATCTTTGCAAAATCATGGCAGACGGGAGAGGTGCCGGATGTCACTAGGGTCTTCAAAAAGGGCAAGAAGAAGATGCCCCAAAACTGTAGACCACTCAGTCTTACCTGCATCCCTGGAAAAAAAATGGAGAGGCTCATTCTTGAGGTCATCTCTAGGCACATGCAAGAGAAGAGGATTATCTGGAGTAGTCAGCATGGATTTACCAAGGGGAAGTCATGCTTGACAAATCTAATAGCTTTCTACGATATTGTAACTGGATGGATAATAGAGGAAGACCAGTGGATGTAGTCTATCTTGACCGGAGCAAGGCTTTTAACACAGTCTCCCGTAACATCCTTGTGGAGAAGCTCAGGAAGTATGGGATGGAAGAACAGATAGTAAGATGGATTAGTAACTGGTTGGACA
>JANHGL010014461.1:0-13346 GCA_024611195.1 Ceyx melanurus | reverse complement strand
CCCCGCCCCCCCCCCCCCCCCTCACCCACCCCCTGCGGCCCTCTTTGCCCTTTACTCGGGCCCTTCCCTGCCTCCCTCAAGGCCCGACCCCGCTGCCCGTCCCATTACACGGCCCAAACCCCCGCTCGCCCCATGTCCCTCCACCAGGCCGCTGCTCACCCCCATGTCCCACCACCGGGCCCCTGCTCACCCCGGACCCACGCTGCCGACCCGGCCCCACCGCTGCCGACCGGCCCCGGCGCCGCTACCACGTGTCCGGCCCGGAAGCTGCGGCGCTCACATGCCCGGGCCTGTCCCGGCCGTGGCCACGCCCCCGGATCCCCATTGGCTGCGCGGGCGGGGCTATTTTTATATAAGGGGGCGGGGTCAAGGCGGAGCTGCCTCAATATAAAGCCCCTGATGAGCCGGAGTCAAGAGTCCCCGGCACCAATACGTTGTGGTTCTGCTGTGCACTTGCTGGGGGGTGGTGCTGAGCCTCTGGGCATCCCTTCTGCTGGGGCTGCCCTCTTGCTCTGTGGGTTTTGCACCCTCTAGCCTCTCCCAGGGGCTGTGGGGGGTTAGATTTGGCTGGGGCACAGGTGTAGACAGGGGTTTCAGACCAGCCTCCCGTTGCTTCACTCTCAAGACTCACAAAAGCAATGGCTGAGGTGGTCAGAAAGGGAGAGGAGCCATGAGGCAGCCCCAGCCACCAGCTTATCCCGCTGTCCTCAAGTGTCGTTGGAGAGGCCGTGCGCCCTAGGGCAGACTGTGACTTGTTGTGGTGGGATGAGCCATACAACAACAAAATCACTAGTCTTCCAGAGGGAGCCAGGCTCCGTGGCTGTCCTTGTCCCACGGGGCTCTGTGCTGAGCATCCCACACTCCCTGTCACTGCAGAGGCTCGAGGGGATGCAGAACAAGTGTTTTCACGCTCTATAGTTCACCTTTTTGACGTCCATGAGCTTCTTCTGCCTGGTCAGAAAGAAGATATTTAGATCACCCTGCAATTTATTTCTTCTTATCCCCTTTATGTTTTCCTACTGGCTCATAAACCTCTTATATCTGTTACTCTGTGTTTTGTAGATATTGTTTCCAGTCCTGCTGTTCAGCTAATTCCCCTTAATGAGAGTAGCTCAAGTGTCCCACAATAACTTTAGCTAGAGAGCCCTGGTTGGTCTCTATGCAGAAATTTCTACTTGTTTCTGGTGGTTTTTTTGTGAAACTGTGCAGCACAGCACAGCTCTCATTTGGGGTTCCTGGGCCACTTTACCCCATTTTTCTCCCACTAAGCAACTGTGTGAGCTGACTGTCACTGCAAGAGTGGGAGCATGTTTGAGCCTTGGTGCAAGAAAAAGGGGCTTTTGTGTCCCATGATATTTCTCTGCTAGATCCAGGCAGGTGAGGAGATGGCATCTCTGGCTGCTCTTCTCCCTTGTGCCCTGTGGCAGGATGGGGGATTCAAGTACCTCATCTGTTTGGTGTTTCTTGCTTGACACCTTCTCCCTGGATATGTTACTGTTGCCCTTGTGGATCTGATCAATCTTTGGTGGTGCCTTCTTTCCCAGGCTTTATGTTTCACAAGGGGCTCACAACTCCCCTTGGCAGTATAAAATTTTAGTTGTACCCTCATGGTTGAAAAAAAACCACTCAACAGGAGAAATTATGGGCATGTGGGGAGGAAAGGAAAAGCTTTTTCTGGTTTCCCAAGGCCACAGTATCCCAGTCTACAAGGGAACAGAGGTGTCATTGTTCTCCTTTATCCCAGATGCAAGGATGCAGATGGAAATAAAAGTCAAAATAGCTTTGGATGGGTTCATTTGAGTACTGTGGCCTCCTCTGATCCTTCTAACCTCTGGATTAGCAGCAGATAGTTCTCATGTCAGCTTCTGCAGGGAAAAAAAACAGCAGTGAAGAGTTTTCCCCTGATAGAAGATGTAAAAAATGGCCAGCAAACATAGGGGCAAATTAATGGAGTTACAAGCAGCAAGGGGGGACCCCAGCCATGCCAAGTACATGGTTTGTACCCATTCCTTGGGAGAAGCCTTGTGCCTAACGGGGATGCCACTCATCTCCACGAGGTCCTGTGGGCTCGCTGGGGATGGAGCATTTGGCAGCAGATGGCAGAAATCCCGTTTTGGATGTGGCAGATGAGCTGAGAGCTGAGATGAAAGCAGAGCACGCCAGAGCCCGGGAGAGGTTTCTGCCGTGTTTGCACAATCTGAAATAATAACAAAATCTGTAAAACTCTGGCTAGAGCATGACTAGAATAACAGGCTAAATTTGTCGGATGAATAATTTACTAGAAGTGATTGGCCTCGCTCCAAGGGAGATGAGCACCGGTCCGATCTCAGCCTGAGCAGCCTGGGTGGCTCTGTCCCCGGCTAGGAGCTGGTCCCTCTCCTGCCACCTGGTCATTGCTCCTGTAATCAAACCCAGCCTCCAGCCAGGTCCCCAGGTCATCTCTGCTCAGGGCTGCCAGGCTTCCTGCAGAGCTTCTGGCCCCCTTGTTTGTGGTTTCTTTTCAAGACGCTGCTTTACAAAGTGGAGGTGGTGGCAGTGGGTGTCTGTCATTGGCTCTGAGCTCATGGACTCGCTTGTCCTCTGCCTCTTTCTCTTCTCCAGCCAATTCTCTGTCCTCGGCTGTGGTGCCAAGCGGATGGAGGAGCAGAGGCTTCTTGACATTTGGGCTGGGAAGGGAGATGAAGTCCCAGCGCTGGGAGGAGATGGCGGCTGTGGCCACTGCAGCCAATTAATGTGATCATGTTTATGAATGTGGATCAGTAATTCCAGGTAAACTCCCCGAGAGAAGTGCCGCAGGCAAACAAAGCCTCCTGCCCACCCAGGAGCCCGCCAGCAGCCAGCAGTCCCCACCAGTGCCAGCATGTTCCTGCTGTGACTCTAAACTGCTTAATTTCCCAGTCCCAGCCTGGACACGGCTCATTTTGTCTCATTACCACAATGCTGGAGCTCATGCCCAGCTTTGCAGGGCTGGCTGCAGCTACTCCCACCCTGGACTTCTCTGCCTCCTCTGCTCTGAGGGTGAGGGAGCTCAGGGATAAGGTAACTTGGAGAAGGAAGCTTTGCCTCCAGAAGTGATGAGGGACATCTTCACCTTTCTGGGCTTTGCCAGCTGCACAGTGCCTCTCCATCACCCACCCACGGATTGGGGAACCCTGCAAGGGCTCTCAAGCTGCTCCCATAACTCCAAATAGGATTGTGGCAAGGCTGGTTTGTGTCCTCAGTCATGTAGAAGATCAAGCAGAAGCCAGGGAGCTGTGAATACAGGGCAGGGCAGTGGCCAGACCTGGTTTGTTTTAGAGAAAGTCTGATCTTGAAGGGAGAACCTAGAAACACTATCACCATCCTTTGGGGAAAGGGACCAGCCTTGACAGCTGGTGCCTCCTGGCTGCACGTCACCAGCTACTGGTCTGAGGTCACCAGCATGAGGACATTAGAGCAGATAAGCACCATGGCACTTCCTAGCCTTTGCCATGATGGGTCTTGGAGTGCTGCAGTCCTCTTGCTCTGTAGCAGAAATCCAGCACAGAGGTCCCCCTCCGACCTCTCCTTTGCCATGCCTCTGAAGAGGGCAAAGCAGTTCATACTTCAGTGCTCAGCCATCCTTGGCTACTCTGCTCAGTGGAGCTGGGCTGGGGCTGGGCATGATTTCAGGCTCTTGCTTCAACCACCTTAAACGTGAAGGGCAGGAAGGCATGAAGTGTGTGGATGCCAGCACAGAGCACAGAATCAAGGGTCCTGCAGCTCCCATTAGCTCTGTGAAGCAGTGCAGAGTGTCTGTAGGGTGTCGGTCAGCGAGTGCTCTCCTTGTTCCTGTTTTACACCCTCAATGCTTCAGCCATAGCTGGTCTTTATGTTCCTCAGCCTGAGTCCACTTGTGTAAAACCTCCAGGAGACCGTTCCCCCTCCTGGCTAAGGACAGGGTGAGACTGGGTGCAACAGCACCTGCACAGCTTTGACTGCTACTCAGTGCTGAAAAGCCTGGCTTGGAAAGTGGAAAACCTTTTTATTTCCCCTGAAGCACCAACAGCCTCCCTCTGACACCTCCACTGCTCCATGAGAGTTGCCTGTGTCCCTCCAACATGGACAGGCCTCCTCCTCAACCACATCCCAGCGGATGCCAGTGCTCTGGGGATGCTCCTGGTGCAAGGAGGTGAGGGCAGATGCTGCTGCTATACGGCTCCCCCCCCTCACTCCTCGTTTTCTGGCTCACCCCCAGGAGAGCAATAAGCAATTACGGGCCACGCGGAAGCTTCATTATCGCCCTGTCGTGGCCTCGTTTGACGAGAGGGTTTATTGCCAAACTTATTAAAAGTGAAACGTGTGGTTTCTGAGCAGCAATCTCCTGTCCGCAGCGATAAGCCCAGCTCTGCCCACTCTGCAAGAAACTGTTATTTTTATGTACGGCTCTGGCCGGGGCGACAAGGAGGAGAGAGGGCCTGGCTCGTGTTAATTGCCCTGGTTAATGAGATCTATTTTGGGAGCGATGTGCAAGGAGGTGTGTGCCCTCCTCCTGGCTCTGCTCTGGGGTGGGAGTGTTCTCAGTGCTGGCAGCAAGGACTGTGCAGGGGCTTCTTCTACCCCCTGGGGGACAGCACACCCAGAGGAGCAAATGAAGGGTCTGCTGTGCACCCTCACAGCAAAGGTGAAACCCCACCCCATGCAAGGCTCTGCTGATCTCACCCCTCCAGGATGCTGAAGGGAACCTCAAAACATGACAGCTTTGCTTCAGCCTCCCCATATCCTCTTAGCTGCCTGAGAACCACCCTGAATCATATGGTAACCAAGGCCTGGAGCATCCACCAGGTCACCTCCCCACCATCCCTCTTCAGGCATCTAAAGCAGGCAGGTGCTGGAGAGGAGATGGCAGGAGTAATAAATTCAAAAGACACGCTAATGTCATCAGAAAATCTGTGCCATTGCTGGGCTGGGACCAGCAAAACGAATAAATATCATCAAAGCTGATAAATATAATTTCATTTTGTCAGAGACAAAATGTCCTCATTAGGTGTAGGGTCTGTGTTTTGGTTTAATTCTATCTTTTAAATGCGTTTTGAAAGGAAACAGCTTTTTAAAATGCAGTGTGTCAAAGCTGGATTTCCAAAATTCCTGATTGCTGCTTTTTTTCCCCCCCATACCTGGCCAAAGCAATTAGTTGAACTCAGCCTGAAACCACACAACTTTTCCCAATAAACAATTTGTCAGAAAAATTCCTCCTGACTCTGGGAGACCTGTTAGTTATTTGTCAGCAGTCAAAACCCTGTTGGGTATTTCCCATCTGACTTCTTCTCTTAACAGCAGCTTTATTGATCTGGGAATTAACTGTGGAAGATGCGATACTTGCTATTCATTGCAGTCATCCCAAATGCCACTCATCAGGCCATGGCTCTGCAAAGCAAAAGCCTTTCTCCTTCCTCCAATGCACCTTTGGTAGGGTATTTTTAGCAGCCACGGGGTATTTCACCTCCAGTTTGCTCCCTGCATCCTCCTGATCCTGTGATGTGGACCAGTGTCCCCAAGGCTTGGAGCCACACCAGGTCTTCTCATCTTTGTCCAACCCATTCCTGCTGCCTGGCTCAGGCTCTCACTAGGTAAACTCCCTCTGTCGCCAGCCCGGCCCCTCGTTAATTTGTATTGCAGCGTGTGTCGCGGGCTGACGTGTAATTAGAGCTCCTGAAGCCTGTCTCATGCTGTAATTGCCATGACAGGGGCCACAGCATATCCGCTTGTTAATTAGTAAACCACAATATCCCGGGGGCTCGTTGAGAGCTGCCTTAATTGTATTTCAGCTGGAACAGAGGGATAATTACCCTTCGCTAGTGCTGCCACTTTTTAATTCTTTAAGAAAGAAAAAAAAAAAAAAAAAGAAGAAAGAAAAAAAAAAAAAGAAAGAAAAACCCAAACCAAGCTCTTCTTCCTCTTGGCAGCCACTGCCTCTCCCCTTGGCCACCCAGGGGACAACTTTTGTCCCCAGGTTGAAGGGGAAGGGCTGTGGAGCTCAGCGGTGTGGGCACAGGATGCCAAGAGCTTGTCTAGGGACACACTCTTGGTCTGTCCTCCAGACACCCGGTGGTGACTGAGCTGATACTGCCCCAAGGATGCCTCTGTGTCCCTGCATACAACACCCCAATGGGAACCCCATTTGCGGATGCAGGTTGGCTTTCTGGGAGCCCTGTTTGCTGGGAATCCCACTCTGGCTACAAACCCTGTGGCAGCACTGCCCCAACCTGCTTGGCTTTGGTGGCCCCCAGAGGCGGATCATCTTCTTTCTAGATTCCCTTCTTGGCAAACCTCACCTCACCAGGAAAATGGGAGTCTTCTAGGACCTGGAGAAAAGCTTTTCCCTCCGTAAGAAAGATGTCCCTGCAGGGGATGAGTGTGCCTGCATTTCTCACAGTGGTCATGGGAGGACCATAGAGCTTTGGTATGAGGCTCAGAATTACCCTTCTGAGCACACCACAAGCTCTAGAGCCTCTTTGTTCAGCACTACAGGGGTGTTATTGAGTGGTCCAGAGTCCTGGGGGAAGGTTAACCTAGGAAGAGATCATAATGCATGACATCTGTCCCTTTTCCTGCGCTCCTCCCTGAACTGACACAAAGATCTTGGCCACCATCACCCTGCTGATTCCTGCTGTTCAAAAAATCATATAATGGACAACTGGCCTCCAGGACCCAGTTTGTGAATTGGTTTAAATATCAGGCCTGGCTCTCTCCTGGGAATCTACATGGAGGTCAGCCTTGAAGAAAAGATCAATACAGCAGCTCCAAGCATTAGCAAAAAGAAACAACTGAAGCAAAGAGACCTGAACATAATTACAGCCTAAGAGCTGCGGTGGGTACTCGGTGACCTGAAGACATCTCCTGGACTTTAGTGCAATCAACAGCTTGATACTGTTGGTTCCTAAAGGATGTTTTTTTGGAAGCTGTGGACCAGGGTTGAATGCCAGAACAGGCAGAGAAGCAGCACAGGTGCCTGTTCCAAAGGTTGGAGCTAGAAAAGTGTCTCAAATGCCATGGAAGAACCAGATGGAGGCAACCACTGGAACGCTCCATGAGTAATTGAGGGCACCTTCAAGGGTGAGCATGAGGTGGCTGCCCACCTCCAGGATGCTCTCTGCTGCTGCCATGCAAGTCACTGTCATTAGAGCTGGGGATGGAGTTTATAGCTGAGTAACCACAACAACTTTGTGCAAATTAAACAACATACTGCAGGTTAATTAGATTTCTTACCGCTGCCTCCATTAACTTAGCCCTGTCATCTGCTGTCAGAAGTGGATGAAGCACCTTTGAAATTCCCAGGCATTGTCATGGGAGAGGTGGATGGACAAACCACTCCCTGGGCAACGGTACCAGTGTGGGCAAGATGCCACCTTCTGTGCTTGGAAAACCCTTGGTTCAGCTGAGGAGACCAAGTGAAGCTGCAGTTGTCCTCCATCCAGCAGGCTGGATTTCCCCAGCTGGCATTTCAAACCCACTTTCTCCTAAGATGATCTTTCAAGTAACAATAGATATTTTTGCCTCAGTATCTCATTATTCCAGGGGGCACCATGTGAATGAAAATAAAGAAAGAAGCCCCCCTTCGACAACATCTGAGGATTCAGCTTCATATTTTTAAACCAATTTCCTTTGACCGTGTCAGGGCCTGTTTTGTGTTTGCTCGACAATTATGTGGCTAATGAGGACAGCCACGGTTACATCAGGCGGGATTAGGAAGAATGAGGCTACAAATGTTGCAGTGCTTAAGACAACTGCTAACTAATGGGAACTTGGAGGGCATGCCCCAGGGGCAGGCAGCTCCTCCAAGGGTTCCTGGTGCTGTTTGGAAGGAGATGGAGCAGGCAGTGGGCAGTGGGCAGTGGGAAGTGGGCAGCAGGCTGGCCAGAAGCTGGTCCTGCATGGCAGAGGTACCCAATGGGAAATGAGAAAGTTTGCTGGTAATTAGGAATATTTAAGGTAAGCAGCACCAAGTGCATGGCCCTGAAGTTGTCCCAAGGAGTCAGAGACAGACACAAATTCTCTGATGGAGCAGGAGGCTCCAGCCCCAACTGCCCTATGGGGATCAGCAACATTGATTCAAAAGCAGTGAGGAAACTGAGCCTCACAACTGAGGTGACAAAGAAATTGGTATTCTATCTGAAGCCTTCCCATCCCAGCTCTCTTATGGTCAGCACAGAGCTTTGTGCAGCATTTCTGTAAGGTTACAGGTGTCTCCCACCACTCTGAAGAGGGCAAAGAGGAAAAGCAGGAAGGATGCCTGATGCTGTAATGAGATCCCTCTCCCCAGGTCGCCTGGGGAGATGTGAGCAGCCAGCCATGGCCTTTGGACACCTCCTCCCAGCAGCCTCCCTATCAGCTCTCCTGCTGCCCGCACTGCCACTGCCAGCAGCCTCATCGATCAGCCCTCCAGACCCTCCACAGGCTGGGCAGCTGCACTGGTGCTCCCAGCAGGCACCCAAAGTCATGTTCAGTGAATTCTTACAAACCCAGCAGCCTGTGCAGTTTCACTGGGACAGCAGCCAGCGTCCGTACTGCTACCCAGAAGGGTTCTGATTATTCCCCTTTGGACCCTCCTCCTGAACTCTGATCCTGACTTTCACCTGCATCTTCTACAAAAACCTCTTGGCTAAAGCAATTCAGGATGGACTCATCCACAGATGGATAGACACGTGGCCATGACTGTGGCAGAGGTGCCACCATGTGTCTGTCTTAAGACCCGAGCAGGAGATTGTCCATATCCAACAACCTCAAGACTGAGATGCCAACCACATTCAAACCACATTCATGTGCCAGGCATGGCATCCAACGTGACCTCAGGCTGAATGCTGTTACAGCAGAGCATAGAAGTGAGTATCTCATCCTCAGATTCCTCTTCCTCCCAGTACCAACCCTCCTCATCATGGGACAGCTGAGCAGAGCCACCCTCCAACACTGGAGGGAGATCCTGTCCTCTTATAGCCTTCCTGCTGGCATGGTGAGGACCCTACAGAAGAGCTTGGGGAGCAGCTGGCTCCTTGCTCTTCCTCCCACCCTTTCTGTCACCATTTTGCTGCCGTTTGCAGGTTCTCCAGCATTTAGTCACAATGTTTAGTCTCAGAGTCCAGTGGTCTGCTAAGTCATGCCAAGGTCCAGCAGCCAAGGAGAAGCACACACAGCTCATGGAGACACCTTAAACCTTCTTTCTGGCTCTGTTACATTCCCAGTCCTTGGGTCTCAGCCCAGCCCTGGGCTGTTACCACCAGCCCCAGATCTCAGCACCCCAAGGAGCTGCCTTCCCTGTCCTGCTGTGGCCACCCACCATCCAGGAAGAAGATGGCACGTGTACTGAAGAGCCTCCCTTGAGCACAACCGCTGAATTGCACTTCGGATGACTAATTTGTGCCCTAATTGGTGTGGAAACAAGCGCCAGAAAGCACTGGTATACCGAGAAGTGAAGCTCTCCATCTTGGCTTCCTTCAGGGAAATGGTCTTAATTAAGAGCCTGTCTTGCAAAGACAGATAATTTCCAGCTATGTGCTGAAACAGGCCAGGGTGGAGGTTGCAGCTGAGACTGGCACCTTGTCCTTGCTGGGACCACTTGGCTGTTGCAAAGCAGATCTGGGGTGAAGGTTCCTCAGACCTCTGCATCTCCAGGGCTTAGCCAGCCCTGCCTAGACCTGCAGGACATCCCCACGGTGCTTGTGCCTCCATTAGCATTCCTCAGCCCCAGGAGCACTTTCCCAGTTCTGTCCATACATCGGGCCCCACCACCAGCAGCTCCCATCAGAGTGGTGGCATTAGTGCAGGAGGCCATTTTACCAGCCCAGGCTGTATTGGCTGTGGTGGTGTTGACTCCATGCCTATGATGTCCACCAGTATTTGCACTATGGTTGTTCAAACTCCATGTCACTCAGTGAACCTTGGGATCAATTTTGAGGCTTTTCTTTGGTGTATTTGCTCTGGACAAGCAGTTGCATCCCCGCCATGACAGGTGGTCCTGATCATCCCACACATCTGGCACCTCTTCCTGCTCTGGATGATGGAGGCTCCTCATGGAAAGCATACTAGAGTGGCCTCATATTGGAGGCTAGAGCCCATGGCACTGCACTGGCACCATGGAAGACACCCAGCAAGCCCTGGACTCGGACTCTGGGGATAGAGACTGCCATGGAGAGCTGCTGGACCTGGTGCTGCTGCCTTCAGAACATGGCTGGCATTGAGAGTCCCCAGCCCCTTCCCCATGGCCTCGCTGTGCACAGCTGTTCCCTTAGAAATAGCTGTTGCCATGGTTTTTCCAAAGAAAACACATCTCTCCCCCTCCCCTTTCCCCACCACCACCACTCCCCACCGCCTTAACCTTGTGACAGCAGTGATGACGCGGCTCCCGCAGAAAGGCCACTTCACGTAGCTATGGTAACAATTAGCTTTCTCTGGATTTTACCTCGGGGGTGATGCTGGGGAGAGGGACCCAGAGCTGCTTTCCCGGAGCGGGTGCTTCCCCTGGCCTGCCACCCATGGCCACGGCTGCCATGTGCCAACTCGCTGCTGCAGCACCCTGGGCAGATGCCTCACTCAGACACAGGGATGTCTGCAACCCCCCCATCTCAGGTGGCAGGGACAAGCCCCTCATGTCCTGATATAGTCCCGGGGACCCTAGGCAAGCTCCAAGCACCTCAGCAAGGCTCTGCTGGCCTCCAGCAGTGGCCAGTGCAAGGGAGCTGAGTGGGGAGCATCCCACTGTGCCTGGGGAAAGGTGGGAGCATCTGCATCTGCCAGGATCACCCCAGAAGTGTAGGGAAAGGAAGCAGGGAAGCAGATGAGTATGCCAGAGAAGAGCTGGGAGCCAGCTGGGATTTTGGTGCTGGGAGAACAGCGGGGGCATCCATACCCTGGACGAGCAGTCTGCAGTGGTGCCTCTGCTCCCAGCAGCAGGCGGGTAAACATGGTGCGGAGCTGCTCCTCGGGTACATCAGAGTCACAGCTGCCGACTGCAGTGACTAAAATAAGATTTTGCCTGCTTTTTATTCCTCTGAGCCCAGCAGAGCCCACTCAGCTCCAGGAGAGGAGCTGGAGTCTATTCTTAGCCCTGCAGAAAAGGGAGCGGGAGTCCCTGTGCTGCCACCGAGCAGGGCTGGGGGCTGCCGAGTGCCATCCCCTCACCAACCCCAAGGAGCCTGTCCTGACCCCAGCAGGGCATAGAGGTGGGAGGGATGGCAACCTGATAGTGACCAAGTCCCACTTTTTGGCCGAGGAGGAGCTGGGAAGACAGCAGGAAGGATCGATGGAGGGATGCCCCAGGACCTCTCTCAGCATCACTGCAGGGTTCAGCATTCCCGGGGAGCAGCTGCAATGCAGGTGGCTTTGCAAGGAGTTCTGCTCTTTCAAAGCTGCTTTTCTGCCTGGGCATGGTGGTGAGGGGGGGGACCTTGAGTCACACACAGCTCCTGCTGCCTCTGGAGGTGGGAGGTTTAAGGGGAGTTAAGGGGTCTGAGCTGAGAGTCACCCCTTGCCTCGTGCTGTGCCAGGATTGGACCTGCTTTGCCCAGCCCCGGCTATGAGATGCTGTTGCTGCTGGCCCCAGTGCTTCCCAGTGGTTCCGACATGTACTGCAGACCCCAGTGACTGGGGAGCCACCAGCTGCTAACAGCACACCAACGCCATATTGAACTGGGGGTCCTGCTCCAAAATGCAGGGCGATTCAGGGTGATCTCCAAACCAGTCTGGGGAAGCAGCAAGTACAGTGCAAGGAGCAAAACCCCCACAGTTAGGCACACACGAGGCTTCACTCTCCACCCCAGCTGAGGGCAGGATGGGGAGCAGACAGGGATGCAGCCGTGCATGGGGGGCCGGGGGGCTGTGAGGAAGAAGCCCTGACTCCATAGCAACAGGTACTTGCCACGTAATGGAGTCCTTTCCGCTCGGCCTCCGCAGCCAGCAGCCTTATTCGCATGGCCATAAATAATTCAATTTTCTCATTCACACACATGAATGCTGTGGGCCAGGGCTCTGGGTGCGCTCAGCCTCCATCTGTCCGGGGGGGAAGGGGGAGCCAGGGCTTGATAATAGACTCCAGTGTTTGTTTAACATGGATGAGTGTGGCCAGATGGCCTGGGGACGGGAGGTGGGAATAGGGAGGTGGGAGGTGAGGGGTGTTCTGGGGTAATCCTGGCACCCTGAGCCACCCCCTGGATCAGGAGGGGAGGAGAGCAAGGGACCAGTGCATGGATGAGGCACCTCCAAATCAACTCCGGCACCTCCAAATCAGCCTTGGAGATGTGGACATTTGGACTGGGAACGGGTTAGGTGAGCTCAGGTAGCCCTTTGTCCCACTGTACCTTTGGTGCCTTCCCAGTGGGGAAGAATTGATGGGAAAAGTGCTGCGCCATGCTGGGCATCATCCTGATCCCTGGTGAGATCCCATCTCAGCATGAATTGAGAGCAGGGTAGTGAATTCAGAATAGAAATAATTTAGCTGGAGATGGTGAGGGGGAAGGAGCAAGGGGTGCTGCTGCTCCCTGTCCCATCCCACACTGCCAGGCAAGGGGCAGCAGCACCCCAAATGACCCCAGAGAAGAAACCCCCCCAGCGATGGGGACACATTGCAGCTCGCTAGCACAATTAGCAGGCTCTGGGCCACCCCCTGGCAGGGACACAGCAAGCCTGGCAGGAGAAAACAAGGGAATTAGCAGGGTTAAGAGGCTGCGTTGGAAAAGCCTGCATGTCACTGCCGAGGAGCTGGCGCCTGCTCCATGCACATGGAGAGCTGGGCTGGGAGGAAAGAGATGCTGCTGGCAGCTGCCTGGTGGCATTGGTTCCTCACTCTTCTGCACTGTGCTTTGGGCTGAGTCCAGCCCAAAGTGTGCTGAGGGCAGCGTGAAAACTGCGCCTGGTGTTTGACCAGAGGGACCCACCACTGGCACACGGTGACAGTCTGAGCCTTGGGTGGGCTCGGACCCCAGTGGGTCCAGACCTGGGAGGAGCCTTCAGTGTGGAATTGGTGGCTTCACCTTAACTCTGCCTCTGGCAGGCAAAGGGTTGGGCTCCTCACCACCAGAGCAAGGTCCTGACTTCATTCACCACCCGGAGAAATCCCTTTTTGGAGACCCCACCCTTGCTTAAGCCAGCGGCGAGCGGGCGCTCGGCATCCAGCTCCGGCGCCGTCTCAGACCGAAGCCTGCCGAGCCAGCCAAGGGAATTTGGTTGCTGCCAGAAGGAGGGTCAAGAGAGGAGCCGGCGATCCGGCGTGTTATCCATCACCAGCCTTGGAATAGTTTCCCCGTGGGAATGGGGGGAGGCGGAAGCACCTGCCGGGGGGAGCTGGGAGCGGAACCAGATCACGCGCTGGTGCTGCCCAGGGACACATGGTATTTGGG
>JANHGL010014460.1:0-69738 GCA_024611195.1 Ceyx melanurus | reverse complement strand
GGTCCCGCTTTGGGTCCGGTAAGGGCCAGAGAGCGGGTCCTGCTCTGAGTCCAGTATGGACTTGGCACCATCACGGTCCGGGCAGTGGGTATCGGGCGGCTTCCCGAAGCGACTGAGCCTCACCCAGGGGATGGGGCAGGGGCAGCGCCGTTCTGGGGAGCCGGGCAGCTCAGCGTTGAGCTGTGGATGGCTTTGCGATGCGATCCTGCCGAGATTCTCCCGGCTCCCTGCCCCGGGGTGCGTGCCGTAGGGAGTGGGGAGCGGTTTCTTGCTGTGATCCGTGTATCCAGGCGGATCCGAAACGCTCCCGGGCTGTTGGGAGGTTGCTCTCATCGCTTCTCAAGAAGCAGGCTGCCTGCTGATTAACAGGACCTATTTAACTCGGCTTTCCTCCCTCCTGCCACTAGGTTTGTGTTCTTGGGAAATCTGAAGCAGTTCTCCTCAAACCAAACAGGTAAAACTACTTGTATAGTAGGAATATTGCTTAAGGCTTAAGTTCCTTCAAACATGCAAATTTTGGCAAATTATAATGTTAAAAAAGGGTTTTTAGATACAGGCCATCCAAATTTATTATTTTTTTTTCCTTATGAAGCTTAATAAGGTTCAAAGCAGGGGCGTTTGATAAGAAAAGGTTGTGTTACCATTAAAATATCCAGTCTGCTTCAGTGCATGTTGCTACATTGGGGCCTGTAGTTAATTTTAGATATATAACTCACTATTCAAAGTTTCTTTAATATGATGTTAACTACTAAAAGCAGGCATCCTGGAACAGACTCAGATTTGATTGTTTTTTTGGTGACTGCATAGTTTTCCTTCAGCTAATGATTAGTTTCTTCCAAAGCAGAGAATAAATTATTTTTATGCTTATTTTAAAACTAAGATTCCTCCACTTCTCACCCTTCCCCTATACTTCTACATTTTCTTCCTGGTGTCTGGATGTTATATATACTTAGCTTCCACTCTCAGGATCCCTTGGGATTTAGCTAAAGTAAACACACCCATTTTAGTTTGCCTGTGAGCTGGTAGTGCGTAATAACCCCCAGTGACTAATGATTCAGAGATAATCCTGAGGGTGTCCTGTCTCCTCTCCTAGTGAAAGTTTACTTTCCACTGGAAAAAAGAAACTACCCCAGCAATACAACTACCAATTCTTTGATTATGCCACTGCCTTTGGCTGCGTTGTCTTGGGTGCTTGAAATGTGATGTGCTGCAGACAGGTTAAGTGTCTCTTTTTTTCCCCTCCATTTTTTCTGAGTACAGAACTCATAGGTTGCCATGTTCATGTTGCTTGCCTTTGGATTGCTACTGCAAGAAATTCTGGCTAATTCTAACACTGAACATCTTCCTGAATTCAAAAACATTACAGAAGAGCTATTCTATAGCTATGAATCCATCAACCTGCCTGACGAGCATATTCCATATTTTCTGCACAATAATGAGCATATTGCTGGCATCTGTAAGCAGGATCCTCACTGCCCATATAAAGTAGGTTTGCTTCTTTTGTTGTTTGTTTGTTGTTTTATTTTGTTCAGATATAATGTTGGGGTGGTTTATTCCTGGAGCTGTAGCAGTTGAAGATGGTGATGAATTGTCAATTAATTGGTTCCACTGGGAATTGGAATATTTTGAAGCAGTTGTATGGGGTCCTTTCTGAATCTGATGCTGTCACAAAACTGCAGTTTTAATGTATTTATTTGCAATATTTTTGATTCCCTCTGAATTGTTACAGAGTAGGAATGATGATACTAATCTAAACAACTGTTGTGCATGTGAAAGGTGTTGGAACAGAGTACAGTCAATTTCCCAGCCTGTGATTTCCAGCACGCTGTAGTACTTCTGCAGGACTGCCAAGAGTAGTGGGAAATCAATGAAACTCTGATTTAATCTTACCCTGTGGTCACACATCATTCACTCACCTGAAGCAGGGACCCTGGATCCAGGCTGTGTGTGGCTCAGAAGTGACTCTGGTGTCTCTCAGGCTGGAGCTGCTTTGTAGAGCTGAGGCTGGGAGCTATGCTCCCCCTTCTCTGGCTTTCTGCAGCACCCCAGAGTTTAGGTTGGCCTGGGGAGCAGTGCTGTGCTCAGCCTGGAGCACTGTGCTCTCTGGGAGCTCAGCTTTGTTATCTCTGTCTATCAGTGATGTGGAAGTTTTGGAATCCTGCTTTCTGCGTCAGGGAAAGTGCTTGTCCTGGAACAGACAGATTAAAGACAAGGATAATGTTGCTGTGCACATGTCCTCATTGGAGCCTCAGTTCTGCATCAAGAATCTGGGTGTTCTGTCTGGAAGTCTGTCAGAAAACAGATCAAACCAAAAGTCTTCTCTACAGGATTTATTAGGAAGAGGTAGTTCATGCACTAACTGCAGTCATTTCCTATTTTGCTGTTGCATAACCTGATGCAGTTGTTCTGTGTTACAGAAATACTTGAAGAAACTAAAATCCTGCTGGGGTTATGAGCAATCTTGCAAATCAGATTACAGGTTCAGTTACCCAGTGTGTGATTATGTTGAAACTGGATGGTAAGTTTTAAATGTTTAAAGTACAGTATGGTTAAAAAAAAAAGAGTATGGTGTTCCTTGTCGTATTACCTGTGGAGTTAACATGCTTGTGGTATCTAGAGTTTGAAAGGTGATTCTCTGTGATATCTAGAGTTTAAAAGATTACTATCTGTGGAGATATGTGTGTATGTATATCATGATTCTCTGTGGAGATAGGCGTGTATGTATATGTGAGTATACATAGCATATGTCTTTCAACATGACTTTAAAAAAATAACTTTTTAAGGAAGAAAATACTATTTTAAATGCTTCCTGACACAGTGTTTTCATTATTCTGATTTAGTCTTGATTTCAGATTCCTAAAATAACTCTGGATTTCCTTTCTTAGCTTTAAAAACAGAGGGGAAAAATGTTGAAAAAAAATGTATACCCTTTTATGGGAGAAACTTTAAATTGTCATTGATATTTTCACTTACGTGCAGCTGATAACTTGCTTCCTGTTTTGTATCTTAAATGTCAGTAGAGTAACTGACTGGCTGTTCCATCCACTTCCAGTGGAAAAAATGTTATTTGTCAAAATTATTACTAAAATTGAGCAATAGACCTTGATTTTTTTTTCCTCTCTTCTTCCTATATCAGGGCAAGTGACATTGAGACAGCCCAGCAGATATTCTGGAAACAAGCAGACTTTGGTTATGTCCGAGAGAGGCTCGATGAAATGAAAACCCACTGTAAGCCTGCAGCAACTGTAGGTATTTCAGGTAGATATGAAAGTTTTCACTTGCTTTTAAATGTGGTATTTATTACTGATGAAACTTGTTCTTTTCTTAACAGGGAGATTCATCTCTGACCTGCTCTCGGTACCTTCAGCATTGCAGAGCAACAAACCTGTACATTGATTTACGAACCATAAAGAGAAACCATGACAGGTCTCTGATTTGCTTATTTTGTAGTAAAGCCAAGGGACAGCAGGGAAAAGGACTCAGGGTTTGTTTAGAAAGCTGGTGTGTTTGTTGCCAGGGGCTTTAGTGCTGATTGGGCACTTGTTCCTGAGATCCTGTTGAGATCTCCACCTTTTGTCTGCTGCTGATGGCAGTAGTGCAGGTTACTTTAAAACCTCAGCTCTCAGTTTTATGGGATGATAAGTGATTGAAATCCTCCCTTCTGATGGAAGAGAGGAGGACATTTCTGCATCTTCAGCCACATCCTTTCTTGATCAGGGGATGTGCAAAGCAGACCTGTTTCTGTATGAGGCACTAAAGCCCTTTCCTGTGCTGGGTGCCTTTGTACCAAAACCAGGACTTGGAATTTCAGATACAGTGAGACTGAAGAGAGAACTGAACTTGCATCTCCCATATCCCAAATCAAAATGCTACATGTTGGAAAAATGGGTAAAAAATCCCCATACCACTGATGCTGGAATTGTCCATTTTTCCTTCTGGTTTTGTCATCTTCTCAGCTTATCCTAAAAGCCAATTCAGTCAGTGATTTTAGTTGGCTGTTTTCATGAAGCTGATTCTTGCACCTCACTCTTTGTAAGTTGTATGCAGTTATTGGGTTACTAACTGGGCTGTGAAATCTGAGCTGAATTTCATTGAGAAATT
Organism: Ceyx melanurus; assembly: GCA_024611195.1. Lineage (NCBI taxonomy): Eukaryota > Metazoa > Chordata > Aves > Coraciiformes > Alcedinidae > Ceyx > Ceyx melanurus. The sequence goes on along the minus strand of JANHGL010014460.1, from coordinate 65,637 downwards.
GTTATTAAAAACAACAAAACAAAACCACTCAACAAACTAATGATGCTTCTGTAAGTAATCATGTAGCAAAATCTAATTAAGTTATTCATTTGAGTATATGAAAATGATTTCTAATAATATTCTGGGTGGATTAGTGTTGTTTTCTAAATGGATGTTTAGGACACCATTATTTGAGAATTGTGGGAAGTGCTTGGATTATGCTGGAGGAAATAATCAGATTTTAATTGGGTAAGAAGTACCTTGCTGAACTGAGACTAACCAGTGCTGGCCTGGGTATGTACTGGAGATTGCAGAGCACTTGTAGAGCTGTTGTACAAAAGCTGACAGACTTTTACTCATTTGCATTAGATTCAAAGAAGACTTTTTGCAGAAGGGAGAAATTGGAGGTCATTGCACCCTTGATGTTCAAGCATTTTTGGCTGAAGGTCAACGCAAGAGCCCTCTGCAATCTTGGTAAGAAACTTATCAAGGCTGCTTCCAATTTCACTTGCTAATTCTTTTTTATGCTCTTTTTTCATTGCTGCTAGCAGTGGTGTGCAAGGAATTTCATACTGGGGAAAGTTGCTCCTTTTAAGCTCAAGGTCATATCAGATACCTCTGATAATTACATCCATGCAGCATGTTTTGAATGATGGGTAATTGTGTCCTGCCTAATTTACAGCAGAAAAAGATCTGGAAACATCTTGTGTTTTGAAATTCTAACCTTCACATGTGCTCTGGACAAGATGTTGGTTCTGTGCCTCATCTGCCTATAGAAGAAAACAATTGGTTTGTTGTGAAATGCCTTCAAATTTGCACTTGTGTGTGAACCCAGATGCTCCGTGGTGGTGGAGCCAATGCAGGACCTGACCTGGATATATATTCATATGGAGTTCCCAGGGAGCCTCTGGAATGTGAAATGGGCAACAGTCTACAGGCTGAGTGGGAAGTGCAGAAGGTGCTTTGTGGTAGCTGGTTAAGTATCCTGAGTTGCATGTTAGCACTTCAGAGCTGCCTTGCCAGTTCATTGATGAAACATGAAGCAATTGCAGTCATAAAGGTCCACATAAGAATTAATTTTTATGCTTTTCTCACTTTTTTTATTGCTTTTTTTTTTTCCCCCCTAATTTTGCATTAATGGTTGATAACTGCAGAGGAGGAAAAGATTCTTTACCTGCTATTACCATCTCAACTGCTCATCCTTGTTCAGGTCCAGGAATAATAAATATTTCATTGACATTCCTTGTTCTGACCAAAGCTGAAGATCTTGCTAAAGTGTCTTTGGCAATGCAGATCAGGTTGGATAGACCCACAGATCTAGGCTCTGAGGCTCTTTGTCTCATCTCTACTGCCTTGATTTGTAGATCAAAGGTGCTGCTCACTCCTGACATCAAAGGCAGTGTTTAACCTCTTGAAGCTCATAACCTGAAGAACCTTCTATTACAATTTCAGATCATTTTGTCAGACTCTGTTTTCAGCAGTCCTGTTAAATCAAATGAACAGTTACTAAATCTTAGATGTATGAAGTATATTTGAAGTGTGTTAATGCATGTTCTGTGTGATTGATTCTTTGTAGGTTTGCAGAACTCCAGACATTTACTGCATTAAACTTCAGGCCCCTAGAAGATAAGAAGTGTGATGTTGTTATTGAAAAGCCAACATACTTCATGAAATTAGATGCAGGTAATTGGTATTTTTAGCTTAGCTTTTTTTTTATCCTGCAGTAAAAAGAGCCCATACCCAAGTTGCCCATCTACTTTATGCCTTTGTGACTGTCAGGTGCACTTCTAATATATTGTTATTTTTGAAAAATTATGTGACTTTTTCATTCCTTTTTTTTCTGCAGTTTCACTGATAAAATCAGAAACTTGAAGATCTTATGTTTTTGCACAGATGAATAGAAAAGAAAAAAGGAAAAATTTCCAGCAACTTCTCTGGCACAGTCATTCTCTTGCCTGTGTTCTGACAGTCTTTGACTGTGCCACTGACTCTTCTGTACAGAGTCTGTGATTTTGGCTGTTACTGGGTGACAGGTTTCATGAAACACAAGGTGCTGGGTGTATGTGTCCTGTTCAGTAACTGAGGAGACAGTGTATGTTGAATGATCCAGAAGATGGAGTGGTATTCAGAGAGGGGCAGCACCAAAGCACCTTTTATGGAATGATGGGGCTTGGAAGGGACTTCTGGAGAACATCAAGTCCAACCCCCTGCCATAGCAGAGTCACCCAGGGCAGGCCACACAGGAACAGATCCAGACAGGTCTGGAAGGTCTCCAGAGAAGGAGACTCCACAACCTCTCTGGGCAGCCTGGTCCAGGCTCTGTCACCTCACAGTGAAGAAGTTTCTCCTCATGTTGAGGTGGAACCTTCTATGCTCCAGTTTATACCTGTCAGTATTTGTCCTATTGATGGGCACTACAGAAAAGAGATTGGCTCCTTCCATTTGATACCCACCCCTCAGATATTTATAGACAATAAGATCCCCTCTCTGTCTTCTCTCAAGGCTAGACAGCCCCTGTTCCTTCAGCCTTTTTTCATAGCAGAGATGCTCAAGTCCATCATCCTTGTAGCCTCCATTGGACTCTCTCCAGTAGATCCTTGCCTCACTTAGACTGGGAAGGCTAAAACTGGACACAGTATTCCAGGTGTGGTCTCACCAGGGCAGGGTAGAGGGGGAGGAGAACCTCCCTAGCCTGCTGGACACAGTTTTCTCAATGCACCCCAGGATGCCACATTGGTATCCCACAGATAACTTACCATCCACTGGGCATCAGCCAGTGCTGACAGTTTCTGAAGTTCACCAACCTTTTTATCCATGCTGCATATTTTCCAGACAAACATGAATGAAAGAGGGTGTTCAGGGTGTGGAAATACAAACTGCAGTGGGGTGAGCTGTGGTTAAACTAGATAGTTTAACATGAATTCCTCTTCTGCAGGCCAGCAGCTTGTGTGTTAAGCAAAACTGTCACAGGCCTCTCTGAACAGCTATGGTGGGAGAGTTGCTGTGCTGCCAGTTTGTACCTTAGAGCAGGGTGGTCTGGCTGTGGCTCAGGAGGCAGTTTGATCCTCCCCCTTTGTTTCAGGGGAGGCAGAGAATTTCTGTTTGAGCACTCTGGGAAGGGAAGCCTGACATCTATTTCCTCTGGAGGCAGCTCAGCTCAGAAACAAGGGCTGTGTGCACATGGTTCCCAAACTGGGATCTGGTCTTCACCAGCAAGGAGACTGCACTATGTTACCTCCTCTGTTTTGTGGTATTTTTGTGTACCAGGAACTGATGGCATTAGCTTAAGAAACCAAGAATGAACAAGAATGCTCTGAGGAAAAAAACCCGAGGCATTCTTTGAGCTTTGGCTCATGTGCAAGCACAAGTTTTATCTTGTAGTTGTGCAGACAGAGCTTCTCTTCACCCTAAATAAAGCAGAGCTCAGTGCCAGAGGCCTGGTTTTAATGTTTTCCCTGTGTCTAACTCTGTTGGTACAGCAGTGGTTCCTTTCATAGACTTCAGAAAGCAGCTGCTTTGTAATGAGAAATAGCTCATGAAGCTGATCTTTTTCTTATGCCATCTTTTGGCTGCTCTTCTCATTTCTCTCAATGTTTTAAACCCATGTTTGACTTCAGATTTCTTAGGTTGATTCTTTCCCTTTGAAGGTTTGCTTTCTAGGGTGCTTATGAAGCATTCAGACACAGGCAGGGGAAAATGAATATAAAATGCAGGATGCTACTAAAGACAAACTGCACGAGCCAGGAAACAGTGGAGCAAGTAATGGAGTGTTTTACCAACTATATTTTTTTTCCCCTTCTTTTTCTTTTTTTTTTTCTTTCCCTTTTCTCTTTCCCTTTTCTTTTTTTTCCCCTTTTTTTTTCTTTCACTTTTCCCTTTTTCTTTCCCTTTTCCTTTTTTCTTTTCCCTCCTTTCCCAGGTGTCAATATGTACCATCACTTCTGTGATTTTGTCAATCTTTACATTACCCAGCACATCAATAATTCCTTCAGTACTGATGTCAACATAGTCATGTGGGACACAGTAAGTCTGCTGTGCTTTTCATGTATTTCTGGTGGGTTGTATTTCTGCTTTAGAGAAATCTAAATTTGAATTAATTGATTAAATAAATCTAAATCTGAATCTTTTAGCAGCCAATCCTTCACTTCCTTTTGGGCTTACCTTTCTGGATCTGGTAAATTTTGGGATCCTGTTACTACAGGTTCATGAGCAAGAGGTAGGGAACAGATTTTCTCCAATAAACCATGTCCTGTTTGAACAGTATTCCACAGCTCATCTTTTCTCACTACATAATTACATCTTTTTTTGTGACCTCAAAAATAACATTACCTGTATTTCTAATACGTTGCATTTGAACATTTCATGCTCTTTTCTGTAGACTTTTTTATCTGAAAGCACTGAATTTATACAGTATTTACTGTATTTATATAGAAGTCTGTAAATACAGATTTACTCAAAACTTTTTCTTCTATATTTCAAAAGAAATGCAGCCTTGCTTCTTTCTAGATCAGCTTTATGTGGAGCCTGTTATAAACAACAAATTAAATCTTTATATATGTCAAAACAGAGTCTAATACTTAATTCCTTTAAATAACCTTCTGGCAGTTACTTCTCTCAATCATTTCTTAGAATCCCATGATATCATCTAAACCAAGTTTTTAAGTGGGACTCTCACTGCTGTGCTGAAGCCATGACTTTTTTAAAGGGTAATACTATTTTTACTGGCCAAGTAATTAAGTTGTGTAGCAGAATGTTAAACAATGAAGATGAAAAACGAGGCAATTTGTAATGTGCCAGATAAATGTGTAATCAGGTCCAGAAATAACACAGTTCTTGACTATGATGCTGTCCCACAACTGTCTTGTTCTCATGAAGTACTGGGTTCTCTTTCTTTTACTACTAGGACAACTACTATTCAATACAGAACTGCAAATATCCCCTACTTGTTGTTTAATGGGAAGCCTCTTTGGCTAGAAGAGACCCTTTTTCTGTCGTTTTCTTACATTTTAAAAGCTAAAATAAATGCACCTGCGGATCAGCAGGCTCTGTAGGTCCTATACAGGGACCTGTTAATCCAGCTCTGGTGGCTTTCTGAAGTGTCAGACAGCATTGCAAAGGGCTCTAAAAAGTAACTCTTTGTCTTACATCTCACTGTTGAATCAAAGAACTCTTTCAAATGTACCATGTGAAATGGGTCTCAACTGCTCTCTGCTTGAGTTCATTACCGTGTACAGCCAGGTGATGGCACCAGCCAACTGCTGATGAACTGTCTATGCTGATCTGAAGATGGACCAGTTTATTATTCTTTTTTTTTTTCCTATGATGTAATTAAATTTAGCCAGAGTTTCTAGCTACTGCAGAATCAGTGCACTGTTTTTACTAAACAGCAGTGACCTCAGAGGTAGGTTAAAGAAAGCAGAAGATGAGTAGGTGATTCACTGGGTGTTGATTTTCAGACTGTCTCTGGAAATTCAGGAGAGCAGTGTTTATAAAGCACTTCTAAGGAGGACAGAGAGGTGTAGAAAGGAATACTTTTAGCTTTGAAGATCAGTTCTCTACTTCTAAAAGTAATATGGATTGGAAAATTCATTGAAACTTAGTGGCAGGGGAAGGAAGCACCTCTTCAGCTGAAGGAAATCTGTCACCCTTTAGATTCTTTCATTTCACTAGGTAGCTGCTCTCTTCTGGGGTCATTTGTAGTCTTATTTTCAAATGTCTTATTGAGATTGTTTCCATGTAACTTTCCAAACCAGCTCCAGGGTGGAAAGGGAGCTTTCAGTGAGAATCTGCACCAGGGCTACAAGGTCATTTTGCATTTGAAGTTTGAGAGGTGGTGACTTCTAGCCCTCAAATACATTGGAAATCTTACAGATTTGAAGGCAAGATTCCCTGCTGCTAGGCCGTTGTTGTAGGACTAGATGATTCTTAAAGGTTCCACAGAGCATTGCTGCAAAGGGGAAAGTTTTCTGCAGCCCTCTAGAGAAACTTTTTGATAGCTTGTCAAATACAAAACAGTTTCCTGGCTGTTTCTTCCATCAGATTGTCTTGAATTTGTGACACAGGTGACCATCCCAAAACAGAGGCAAGTGAGAAACAGGCTTGCTGTGAATTTTTACTTCAAATGTTACTGCTGCACTGGAATTCCCAGATGTTTTATTTAGTCTCAGGAGTGGAGGTTCATGCCTTCTACCATCCCTGTGTTTCTGTTACTTCCAATTTAACTTGTGTCTGTTGTCTCTGGGAAAGTAGGAAGTACTCCTTGCTTCTAACTCAGAAATTCTAATCCACTGCTGAAGAACTTGTCTAGATTGTTAATTTATAGAACTGTATTATTAAAAATTAACTACCTGAAATGTAATCTGAGTTATCTGCCATTGTAAATGCAGGGTTCAGTCTTCTGTAGTGTCTGTATTCTGTGCTAGGCTGTCTTAGGTCCCATGGTGATGATGCACATATTAACTGTGTATTAAAACCCTTATACAGAACTTGTAAGTCATGACAAGAGTTTTATATGCATTTATGTAATCATATATCACATATACTTGTGCTTTTCCTTTTTCTCCTAGAGCTCATATGGCTATGGTGACCTGTTCAGTGAGACGTGGAAGGCATTTACTGATTATGAAATCATCCACTTGAAAACATTTGACTCTAAAAGGGTATGGAATTTTATATTTGGTTTGAATTCATGGTCATGAGGTAGCAACTACAAGAGCTTCTCAAGCTGTTTGTGAATGTAGGTGTTTCAGAGGAAAGCATTAATACTTTCCATGCATGTTTAATTTCTGTAATACGAGTATTCTGCCTAATAAACAAGAGAGCTGTAACCTAATTCTGCAGCATGTCTAAGCTTTATATAGATGGACCTAACTTTGGTATCTTCTGAGAGGTGATATTTATGTATTGGTTTCACTTCTGCAGCACCCACTACTGAAGTTAAGGGATTCTGATTCCCATTGACGTGTTTATCTTCCCCTCCAACTGTTAGTCTACCTGCTGCTTATCATCCAAAAGAAATTCTACTCCCATCAAAAATACATCCATTCATTCAGAGTTCATTTTAGTCTCTTAAAGCCTGTCTTAAAGTCTCTCTATCTGGTTTTTCTTTATTTAGTTCATGTTTGTTCTGGTTTGCGGGTGGGGTTTTTTTTAACCTCTTCCCACACTTGCATCTGTAGCATCATAAGTGAGAGCTCTTTTGGGGTCAGGATTGCCTTTTTCTACTCATTTGCACAGTCAAGGAAGCAAGGATGTTCTTGCCAGGAGCTTGTAATTGCTAGCTGGTGATTAGCAGTGATCCCACTGAAAGAGCAGGGGATGTGCCAGCGGAAAGTAGCAGTGCAATGTAACTTCTTGTGATCTTCCTTTACAGGTGTGCTTTAAAGAAGCAGTCTTCTCATTACTGCCTCGAATGAGATATGGCTTGTTTTATAACACACCATTGGTGAGTCCTTTTATCCAGCCCCTCTGTTAACTTGATGTGTGTGGGTGACAAAGTCTGAGCTCATGAAGCTCTCAAATATCCAGCTGTGAAACGTACGGCGTTGAAGGTCTGTGCAACTCCAAAGGGATCCTCCTTAAAGAGCAGCATTTTGAAGTTACTCTAACTGGTTGTGTGCAGTCTCCTGTGTCACAGCTCATTTGTATTGTTCCTCTTTAATGGGCAGGCACTGTGAACTTACTGGTATTTTTGTGGAGCACAAGAGCTTGCACACTGACAGGCTTCCCAACGTTCAGGCTGTGACGCCGTAGAGGGGGTTGTATTTCTTTGCAAATCAAAGTGCCACTTGTGTTGCAGTGAATAGGGATGTGTTTAGCACAGTGCATGATACCAGCCTTTTGTTTCCTGAGAATGGCAAAAGACTGATCACAGAGAGGGGTATTCTGAGCAAAATATGCTTTTGTATTAAGATTGCCTTTTTAATTTCAGATCTCTGGCTGTCACGGTACAGGGCTGTTCAGAGCATTTTCTCAACACGTGTTGCACAGATTAAATATCACACAAGAAGGACCTAAGGTATGGTAACTGAATAATACAATTGTGATATGGAGCTGATGGCTCTTACCAGACAAACATCATTAGCAAACCCCAGTGGGGAATAAGGGCATAGAGTCTGCTTTTTGTCCTTTCCTGTGATGCTTGGGACTTTTTTTTTCCAGTAAGGAAAGGCCTTCAGCAAACATTTGTGTCTGTTTGTGATGGTGCCTTCTTTCCATAAGACAGACTTTAGAACACCTTCCTTCCAACCTGAGGGTCCTCATCTCCATGATGAAGGAAGACCTTCCTAGTTAAATATTATACTTGGTATCTGGTGTTTTTTGGAGCATGCTGTCAAGATGCTGTCCCTTGGCCCTAGCAGAGTTCTTCCACAGAGCAATGCAGTGAGCTTGCTCTCCATCAATCTTCACAGTTGCTGCTGAGCTCAGATCAGGGGTGGAAATGATTGAATCTAGTCCCTCCAGTCCCTGCTTGGTACCATCTGTCTGTCCCTGGGCTTCTCTCTTGTACACACTGGTAGTTTCTGCAATGTGTGGCAGTGGCTGCATTGATGGATACAGCAGTTCTGGGCTTCTTAAAGTATTTGCTAGAGAGTAGCCTACATATTATCTCTGAGGGGCACCCATTCAGTGCACTGCACAGTTATGTTTCTCCTGCTGACACTAATGGGAGTCATGCAGTTAAATCTCTTTATTTCACTTGGAACACTTACCCCTGTGAGTCCAATTAATTTAAAGAGGTAAAACGAGTAACTGTTATAGAAGTAAAAATTTTTTTTTCTGAGGATCTTGTGCATGAGCCATCCTGAAAGCTGCTTTCCTGCTTTCAACCAGGTAGTACAAAGGCTCTTTTGTACTGAACAAAATAAATCTTTCAGAAAATGTTTTATTCTTTGTTAATAGCCAACTTGCACAAAATTTTTGACACTTCTAATTTGTTGGAAAACACAATGTGAATTTTAAGGAGCTTACATCATCTCTTCCATGGGGGAAGGAGCATGTTTAGTTGCTAATATAATTTCCAAAAGTAAATATGGAAATGTTTGGTGGGGGTGTTTTTTCTTGGGAGCTCTGCCTCTCAGCTAATCCACTGCTGCTGCTGTTTGCTTTTCAGGATGGGAAAATCCGAGTCACGATACTCGCACGCAGTACAGATTACAGAAAAATATTAAACCAGAATGAGGTATGGTCCTTCTTATTTCCAAAACAAATTCATCACCAGTTACATTTTGCTCATTGCATTGATTCTATTTTTTTTTTTTTCAAGTGCAGCCAAGGCATCTATCTACTGACAAAACTTGGACAGATTTGTTCAGTGCTAATATTATTTTCTTCTAATGTGTCTTCTAGGCAGTCTCCATTTCTGTACACCAGACACTGAACCTTGCTGCCCTTTTCAAATATCCAGTGGAAGACTACAGATGTAATACTAAAAGTATTTCCTTTTAACAAACAGACACTGCAGAGCTTCTGATAACATTGAATTATTTTGCTTTCAGATTATCTCTTTTATTTCTAGCATCCCCAGTGTTGAAGGTTCTAATAAAAACCTTTGTAATGCTTGCAGATTAAAATGCATGAGCTATTGTGTCTGAGTATGTGCATTCAAAACTTAATGAATTTTCATATTGATTCACATTTTCAAATCATTCAACTTAGTGCAGTTATGGTTGTAGCTTCTCTTGCCATAAAATGATGATATCTAATGTTTCCACACCTGTCTTCATACTTAGCTGCTAGTGCCTGACTGAAATGAATGGGTGTTATCATCCCCACCTTTTGTAGGAAGAAACTGAGGCTCCTTTGATGCTCAGTGGCAGGACAGACAGAGTGCAGATGGCTGGATTTGTGCCTTGCCTGTGTTTTCTGGTAATAAGAACATGACAGAATGGGAGAATCTTACCTTTACCACACTTCTGTGAAAGAAAATACTTGTCTCTTTCTCCCTCTTCTGCTGGCTGTGAATTGGAGACTTAGAAAAAGCCCTTTTAGGTTAGAAACCCAGGATCTAACTTGTTTTCACTTCTCATGCGAGTAGGAGTCTGACCTAATAAGGTATTTTTGAAAATATTTCTAGCTACTAATTTGCTTCTTTAAGTTTTGGAGTATCTTTCTGTTTGCTACCTGATAAACCACTCAAACCAGTACAAGTTTTAGGATTGAGTCCTGGAGCACAAAAGGAGAGGAATTGCCTCTTTATATGGCAGTGACAGTATATAGTTATGCCTGGTGGGGAAGAGGAGTGTGTGAAATGCTCAGAAGTGCAGGGGAGGGTTAATTGGAGGTAGCAAATTGTCTTTTTGTCTTCTTTTTATTTTCCTCCTTAGCTTGTGAATGCTTTGAAAACAGTATCCAGCTTGGAGGTCAAAGTGGTAGACTACAAATACAAGTACGTAAGTCAAACTCGTGTGGTCTCATCCTGCCAACTGCAGTCCATCCTTTCCTTGGGTGCTCAGGGAACACCTGCTTGTTTAAAGAGAATACTGCTTTTGGGATCAAAGGATGGGAGAGCTGAAAAAAGCCTGGTCTCCTTATTTCTGCTTGATGCCTTACACAGAATTTCATTTGGATATCCACACCTTTAGGTGGGAGCTGTGTGCTCCTGCATTACATTAGAACAGCTCAGGATTTTCATGTGCAGGGTTTTTAATAGAAAATGATGCAATTTTTTAAAAGGCAACTTAAAAAAACACATAACAACTTAGAAAAGCAGAGCTATTGCTGGCTGCAGCATTTGTGATTCTTGGTATTGTTCCTTGAAAAATAATTCTGTCAGTACTTGCTCAAGTTAATTTTGCACTTTCTACATGTAATTAATCCTTGCTGAGATGGCCAGGCATGTGAGATCACTGTGTTTGTTGTGTTGTCTGCAGGGAACTTGAGTTTTCAGAGCAATTGAGAATTACTCACAACTCTGATATATTCATTGGGATGCATGGAGCTGGTCTTACCCATCTGCTGTTTCTACCAGACTGGGCTGTTGTTTTTGAACTGTAAGTCTGTTTCTCTCTCTTTCCCCTCTTTTACCACAACTGCTTGTGTCTGTTCAATGTGTTAATGAAGCACTTTCACTTGCTAAGTATTTGACTATGAATGTCTTGAATTGTCATCTAGATGAGCATCAGCTTGCTGGCCAAGCTTAGCTGAGTGTCATTCTGTTCACCTCAATTTCTCTACTACCTTCTTTTTAAATATATTTTCATAAAATGCTTTGGACTGGAAGATCTGTTTCAAGATCATCTAGTCCAACCACCCTGCACTGAGCAGGGACATCTGAGCAGTTTGCTGAGAGTCCTGTCCAACCTCACTTAGAATGTTTCCAGTGATGGGACATCTATGGCTTCTCTGGGCAACCTGGGCCAGGGTCTCACCACCCTCAGTGTAGAATATTTCTTCTAATATAAAACTCCCCTCTTTTAGTTTAAAACCATCACTCCTTGTCCTCTCTCAACAGGCTCTGCTAAAAAGATTGTCCCCATCTTTCTTATAGGCCACTTTAATTATTGAAAGGCTACAAAAAGGTCTCCCCAGAGCCTTCTTCAGGCTAAGCAACCCAAACTCTCTCAGCCTGGCTCCCAGCAGAGGGGTTCCAGCCCTCTGATTGTTTTAGTGGCCAGATGTTGTCACAGAGAATGGTTGTTAATGGCACAGTTCTAGAGAACAGAACAAGAATGCTGCTTGTTTCCCTGAAGAGCACTGAGTTCTCTACCTTGAGGATTTCTGCTTAAAACCTCTGCTGTGGGAAGACTGGAGCTGGTGCTTTTCAGCACCATCTTGGCTTGAGAGCATTCTGTTCAGTCTCCAAAGAAGTTCAGAAGCTCAAAAGCTGCTACAGCTGGAGAGGGACAGGCCTGACATGCAGCTGTGCCCCCAAACTGCCTCTCAGGCTTCTTCAGCACATCTGGCAGCTCTTCTAATTCAGTCTTCAGTGGAGAAGTTTTCTGTGGTTTGTTGGATCATAAACATTTTGGCCTGAAATGTGGGATTGTCTTTTGTTCCTGTTTCACCCTGGTCAACTTCATCACAGTCTCTGTGAGTAAATATTCCTTTTTTCTGCCTGCTTCTAGGTACAATTGTGAGGATGAACGTTGCTACCTGGACCTGGCGAGGCTGAGAGGCATTCACTACATCACCTGGAGGAAAAGGAATAAAGTATTTCCTCAGGATCAGGTAACAGTGGCTGCAGCTGGAAGGGTGGGTGCTCTACCCTGAAAGGTTAGCTCAAAAACAAGCTGGCTAGACTCTGATACTTGAAAGATGGTTTTCTTTCTTAAGACCAAATGAACTTCCCTGTTGTAAGAAATCATTTGATATTAATGGCTGAGGGGAAAAGAGAAATGAATTTAATTGGCCATTAATCCAGGCCATCCACAGCTTTGCTGTCATGGAGTTACTTTGCTGACTATCTTGCCTCAGAGCAGATCAGTGGATCAGAAATAATAAATTAAAATGGCAGATGCTCAGTTTATTTTTTTTAATTCTTGCTTTTTGAATGGAAGATGCAGATTTATTTCTTTTCTGTCTAAAAAGCCTTATTTCATTTTTCTAGGGACACCACCCAACACTGGGAGAACATCCAAAATTTACAAACTACTCCTTTGATGTGGAAGAATTTATGTATTTGGTGCTTCTGGCTGCAAATCATGTTTCACAGCATTCCAAGTGGCCGTTTAGGGTAAAACATGATGAATTCTAAATGAAGACTTCTGACTGAAATATTATTTTTAAAATAATGCTCCATAAAAATATTTGTTAATAACATAAAGGAAAATGCTGGTGTGAAGCACATAAACCTCTACAAAGGGAAATAACCCTGATTAACTTGTCAAAACACTTCTTAGCACCAATCCTTATCTTTATAAACCCACTCTTGAACTCTGGGAGTCTTTGTTATATCAAAAAACCCTATTTTTCAGAATTCTTTTTGCATTCCAGGTTCTGAAACACTTGTCTTTATGCAAAAATAAGTCCATCCATTTAATGTAGGATTTTCTGGGGTAGATGCTAATCTTGTAATAACTGATGCCTACTGTTAGGTAGGTGCTGGAGGATGAGAGTGTCACATCTCAATTTGTCCTCATGGTCTCTCTCGGCATGAACTCAGCCTGTCAGAGCTCTTCAGTTCCTCCTTTTAAGAATGGATGCTTTTATTCTGCAGTCCTGTAGCTGTAAGTAAAAAACCTGGGTAAGAATTGCCCTCCTACTGCACAACACTGCTCAGTGTGTCATTTGCAGTCAGATTACATGATGTGGTGGTTCCAGGATGGCTGGTTAGTTCCCATCACCATCAGTGTCACTGCTGTTCATCCCTGTATTGTTTCCAGGCTTGAAGCTCTTTGTGTAATACAGTGCTTGTAAGAATGGGGTGGTGAAGCCAGCTTTAACTTCTGCAGTTTGGCACAACACATACTGCAGGCTTCTATTTCAAGTTTAGAAAAAAACATTTTCAAGTGTGTCTTATGTTTTTGGCATTTAAATATAAATGTTGACTCTTCCCCTTTTAGTTTTAAATGCTAAAATATAACAGGTCTGCTCAGTGGGTTTAGTGAGCCTTCTGTCTCAAAGCAGGTCAGTCCTGTCCTAAGTGAATACTTAAAACATGGGGTAATCTGGGTGTTCCCTGCTTTTTCAGTTGAAACAATGCTCTGTAACAGAAAAAAAAAAAAAAAAGAAAAAATGGGAATAAAACTCAAGTGTTTTTGAGGATGCTGAAGGGAAAGGACTTCAAATGTTTTATGACAAATGGTAAGATGTATTGGGTGTCTTTCAGCTGCAGCTGAAAGGAATTGAAGCCATGAGGAACCTTGTTCTTGGAGTCATTAAAAGCCAATCTATTAATATTCTTGTTTGCTCCAGATGTTGAGGAGTCAAGCTAGAAAACTTTTGACAATCCTTCCAAGGCCAGTAGCACAGTTCACTGTTCTCAGTGAAGAAAATATTAAGCCAAAGCTGAGTTCTTAATGAAATTCCCCCCAGAGGTGAAATGTTGGTGATAGTGAGGAGGGGTGAAAAAGGGAGTAGTTCTCTTGTCTGAAATGGGGCCAGAAGGAGGTGTGGAAGAATCATGTTCTGTGAGATGAAAACCAGAGTTCTCTGTGAAATGATGTATTTTTTTGGAGGCTGTATTCCCGTGATAGCCTTGCAGTATAATCATGAAGTCTGGGTGACTTCAGCAGAGCATCCATTTGTATGCAAAAGCAAAGCAGTTACAGTAAATGTAAACATTTCACTGGTGTAATTGTGGATATTATTGACTTCCATTCTCTCGGCAGTCGTAGGCAATTTCACGCAGTGTAGGTCCTTTTACTGACCTGCCTATACTGCTAAAGATGAGTTACTGTCAGTGTGGCTTTCCTATAGATCTCTGATGACCTTAAGCAGCACATAGGAAAAGTGAGATGTAGCTGATCCATGGGATACAGTAAAGTATCAGGTGCAATTCTTGGTGTAGTCTGTTGTGTTACTGATGGATTAAACTCTTTAAAGAACCATAGAAGCAAAATTGCACTTCTTGACATGAAAAAAAAAAACCCTAAACAAACCCTTGAGAAATAGTTTCCTGTATTTGTGTGTGTGTTGGAATTTTTTTACCTTGTGGGATTTTTAAAGAGAAAAAAAAATATGTATAAAACTGAAGTCAGTAAAGTGTCTGAGTTTGAATGAAACCAACTCAAAGGTGACATTTAACTATGAACTGTGCACAGATATTTGATAATTTTTTAATAAAGAGCTTTTTCATTAAAAATAAAAATAAAGAGTGTAAAATTTTTGGTTGTCCTTTGCCAGGTTTTAGAGGCAAATGTTTTAAATGCTGTTAATTGCAGAGTCCAATGTCTCTCCTTTTTCCTGCCACGACAAAATGTTCTGAGGTCTGATGTCCAGATTTATTTATGTGGGAATCATTCAGAGCCAACACCAGCATCTGGCACTGGTGGCTTTGTTGCCTGGTGTTTTATGGTGGGTTTGTGGCAAACTGGTGGCAGGTGATGGTGTTGAAAGCAGAGTGTGAGTAACTCTGGACCAGAAGCAGCTAACAAGCAGCTTCTCTTCCAAGCTACTAAGGAGTGGTCAAACATGAGCCTGAATGTGTGGAGGAGCAGTGGGGACTTAATCCAAGGGCAAAATATCCTGCCAGCATTCCCTCATTGCAGCAAATCTGAGTGCAGATTCAACACTTGATGGCCAACATATTCTTCAGCCTGTGGCTTAATACTGCTGGGATGAAAATATTAATTTGGCTGATTAGCTTTACAAATAGTCACAAAATAATCTTGGCAGCAGAAGGGGGTTCAGTTGGATTAATGGGATTGTGCCAATAAATCCAGAGAGATGCTTTGAACAGCAGCAAAGAGCTGGCTCATGACTCTTAAAAAGAGGATGTGGGCCATCTCAGTCTGCCTGCAATTTGGAATTTGAGGGAATCCATCAAGCTCTTGGGTTGTACATTCTTTAGGCAGGGCATAGCTCTGGATTATTTTCCTAACAGACTATAGAAATCTCATTCTGTGCTACATCTGATTGGTTTTTCTGGGGTAGTTTATGGGCGTTTTTTTGGTCTCTGCAGTTTATTTAAGTTTTAGAGCCTGTGTTGAACTGGCACGTTGCCATCAGCACAGTGAATTTAGTTTTGGGACTTAGTGAATGTTGCCAGTCCTGAATTCTTGCAGAATTCCTTGTGTTTCTTGGACAATGTAAAGTGAGAGCTAGATCTGAAATAAAGGAAAATTTATGGATGCACATGGTATCTTTCCTTTTGACTTCAGAAGTCTTCCAGATGGATTTTCAGGGTTTTTTTTCTTTGTGAAGTTCTGTGAAGTTGGGTAAGTGTGAGAAATGGTTTGTGATGGGGAGGTGGCAAATCAGGATTATTAATCTTAAGAATACTATTATAAATATTAAGGCAATACATTTTTAAAAGCAATTAAATAATAATGAAATTGTTGCTGTTAATCTTACCAGTTGTACCATTAATGAGATAACTCAGGGCTTCGAATGTCTCTTAATCTTCTATTTTTTTTAAGCAGGAGGAAAACTGAAGGAAATGTTCTCCTTGAGAGCTTTTTATCTGCTCAGAAGGGTGAAATGTGACGGGATAATTTTATTTGGTTTCAACATTGAATAATTGTTTCAATTTGCAGTGTTTGCCTTGAGGTTGAGTTCTTCCTTCCACTTCTCTGAACACACCACATGGATCAAGCTTTTTGTGTGAAATAGAAAAAGTGCTGCTAAATACTTGTCTGGATTTGGCCCTGAAATGGTTAAAGCATCGTGGCTCTTCCCTATAATTTCATAAATTCTTGTCATCCTTCTTGCATTTCAGTTCCTCAGCTCCCAATGTGGGTGAGAGGCTGCTAAACCTGTAGCTTCTAAATCCACTGACCTGCCCTGAGTGGGAGCTGCTCCTTTCCACCCATGGACCACATTGGTCAGCTTGTGTGAGGGCTCTCCACCTCATTTCAGCCACAGTCATAGGATCACAGACTGGTTTGGGTTGGAAGGGACCTTTCAAGCTCATCTAATTCCAATCCCCCTGCAGGGAGCAGGGACATCTATAGAGCAGGTTGCTCAGAGCCCCATCCAACCTGACCTGGAATGTTTACAGGGATGGGGCACTGTCCACCTCTCTGCCAAGTCAGCTGATGTGGCAATAGGCAGCAGTTTAAGCTGCTTGCCACGGGCTCCTGTGTCCTGCAGGTCCAGGCTGTGGTGTAAGGGATGTCTGTGTGTACCTTGGAGCAGGTAGACAGGTCTTGGCTCTGGTTGGGTTAATCCTAGAAAAAAACTAGGAGCTGGAAGAAAATGACTGAGCTGGTCTTGGTGAGCCCAGGTCCAAAGTTATAGCAGGTTCTGTGTTGATGCAATTGAGCAATTTACAGCAGGGATATCTCAGTGCAGCTGAGAACAGTTTTTGTGGAGATGGGGAGGGAGAGAGATGCACAGATGGAAGGAGAGGGGAGAGGAGGAGTACTCTACTATAAGAGTAAAGGCTGCAGATGAGTAAAATGGACAGGACTCATTCCCAAGATCCAGATGAATTCCATTTTAAACAGCAGTGTGTGGAAGCCCCATCATAACAGTGCCAAGAATGAGGGTAGTGAAGGTGTTTCTGTCATACCCTGCAAGGAGGTACAAGGAGGAGACACAAAGGGACCTGAATTCCCTGGGTCTGAGCCAGAGGAGCAGCATCCCTGGCCAGGTGAAGCTCTGGGGGAGAAGGGTGAGGGCTGGAAGCAAACTATTTCTGTTATTATTGTCTTTTGGATAAGGGAATGAAACTCCAAAATAAAGGACAGACAGTATCTCTGACTCTCATTTTTTTCTTGTCTTTCCTTCCCCTTGCTGTATTTCCCTGTCAAATCAAAAGGAGGACAAGTAGCAACCCTCCCCCCAAACCCCCAGTGATGCTATTACAGTGAATACTTGGATTTCTTTTGAGTGTGGATAACCTCCAACGTGGTATTGATCTGGGGCTTGGATGTTTTTGAAGTCACATCTGTTTTTGCCCCTTGGAAAAGTGTTTGAAACAACATAGTACAGAAAATTTATAGAGCCTTTGAGTGAGAAATCAGCTGTGTAGAGCTCAGCTATCCCATCTCTTGGATTTTGGGGTTATTTTATTAGTTGCTGAATGTCATCGGCTCAGAACTGGAAATCTGCTTTGCCTGGCCAGGTGGTCGAGGTCAGTGCTGGGGCTGCTGGTAACACTCCAGTCAACCCGGTGGTTTCCAAGGCTGGAAACCCCCCCCATTTCCAGGTAAGGAGGGTTTTTTGCGACCTATGTTAGCAGGGGGCAGCAGGTGGCACTAGAGCCCTTTCCAACGTTGGGCTGTAGAGGGAATCTCATTTCCCATGCAGGGAGTCAGCTCACCGAGGAGTGCGAGAAAGCAACTGCTCCAACACATGATGGTTTTGGTTTTCCCCATTCTTGTTTGTACAAGGAAAAAAGTAAATTAAATCCAGGGAGACTGCAGGTTTTAGCAAAGGATTATTCAGATACAATATCAGCATATTTTTCTTTTTTTTTTTTCTTTAAGCAACTTAGTCGATGTTGGAAAATAATTTCCAGTTCATCTTTTGCAGCCAAATGCTGTTTCTCATTTTGTGTGAAACTGTCACTTTTCAAGAGTTAATGCAATTCCTGTCCTACTGCAAAGTCTTGATTTTCACTTGTTCAACACATTACCCAGTCTTGCAATGGATCGTGCACCTTCCAACACTTCATTACTTCTCCCATCTACCTTACTGGAGGGGATGGTGAGTACCATATGTATCTGGTGTTGATGAAAATGTAGACCACTGACATTTAGAAATAGTAAGAAAATCCTGGAAAATGGTGGTTTTCTTCTATTTAAGCTTTGCAGTTCACCCCTTTTCCAAACTGATCCCACAACTGGTCATTTAAAAAGGAATTGATGGACTTTTCTTTGCAGCTTTGAGGACCTTTGAGCTGACAGAGGCCTCTGGGTGCCCCCAGGAGGGCTGTGGTGTCCTGCACTGCCCCTGCTCCTTGGTGGACGATGTTGGGTTTTTTTTTTCCTGTCTGACCCACAGCTTTCAACAGCTGAGCAAACTGAAAATAAGCTTTAAAAGTTAATACAGGATTGTAATTGTTTGAATCACTGTGTAAAGAGGATGGAAAGCAGGTGAAGTTTAGTAACGTGATGGAAGTATTGAAAGAAGGCAGATGCTCTCCCTTTCCATGAGGTGAGAGCAACGCATCCATCATTAACTTGGGTGTTTGAATGAGGGCTCTTTGGAAACCAGTTTTCCTTTCAGTGGGGCAGAGCCTGTGGAAGGAGGAAAGGCTGCTGTGGAGGGTGAAGATCAATAATGGACTGGTAGAGTTGGCACCTCTCTGCTGTCATCCATTGGTCTGTATCAGGTGAGGAATTTGGACACATCCCGGACGTGCAGGGAGGTGTTTGCAGCTCTGGTGGAGACTGCAGCAGGAGATATCCCTGTTCAACCCCTCTTTGATTTATTTATTTTTTTGCATCTTGCAGATAGCTAAAAACCTCACCATGGTCCTGTGCACATGTGGGAACCTGCCCTGGTCCCTGGGAGGTGCAGGAGGCGGCTGAGGGGCTGTGCCTGTGATGGAGAGGGTTGGTTGTGCTGGTCAGGGCTTTGTGAGGGATGCCAGTTAAGAGGGTGTGAGCCTGGCAGTGACCACAGCTCCACATCATTCATTACCCCATCAAGGCCTGGGCACATCAGTCAGTGGAAAGGCGTGTGTACCGAGCTGACAGCTCTGAATTGTTTCCTCACCAATTACCAAGCTAAAACCTTCATAGCGTAATGAAATATGCCTCCTACCTATCACTTCATCTTTGTCAAACTGACTGGGTGTTCTCAGCCTGTTATGACTGGGAGAACTTCAGCAGTGTCAGGAAAATAAGCGAGCTCATCTCTGGTGTAAAAGGCTCAAAGACAGGACGGGTGCTGTTAAATAAAGACACCTCAGTCGAGCTAAAAATATGCATGGAAGAAACCTCATGGGCTGACTGAACCCTTGCTCTGTTTTCATTTGGGACCCAGCAGTGGATGAGAAGTGCAGGAACTTTTCTTTTTGCTAGACATCTTTATACTTAGTAAAGTGTTCAGCCTTTCTTATAATTTATTCATTGTGGTCTAGCATAGTCTAAAATATCAGACCTTCCCTCTCCATCCTTTTACATACACATTCTTTGATGCCTCTTAATTCATTATTTAAGCAGCCTGCATTCTGCTTTACAGAACACCCCCCTCCCTGGCAGCTTAATGCTATCAGTTATTTACGTACCTATGTTATCATCTTTCCTGCAGGCCATGGGCAGGGTGGGATGCTCTGGTCCCTCTGCCCTCGCCTCCTGTGCCCACCTCGGCTCTGCCAGGAGGTGAGGAGCTTTGTGGGCAGCTAGAGCTCAAGGGCTACTACTCAGCTTAACAGTCAAGTATGTGCTGAAGTGATGCTTGAATGTGTGTTGCTCTGAAGCCTGGGGAACTCTTCTGAGTGAGAAAGTGGCTCAGTGACACTTTAGGCAGGGTTGGGGCAATGGGACACTGTGGCTCTTGGTACCCAGACAGCCGGGTGGAAAACCCTCTCCTGCTGAGATCTGGAGTCTCACAGGGTTGGTGTAACACAGGGGGGTTCCCTCCATGGAGGTGCCCTCGGAGCACGGTGTGTCCCCTGCCTTGTCATTCCTTACAAAGCTGGGGAACTGTCAACGTGAACAACTGCAGCTGAAAGAGCCCCGTGTCTGGACGTTTTGAAGCCTGAGCGATGCTTTGATTTGGAATTCTCACAAGCGATCTGTCTGCTTCTCGGGAATGGGGTTTGACTCGCTGCCAAACGTGCCCTTCCCCTCCCCCCAGAGCCCAGCCGGGGTTTCTGCGAGTAGCGTCTGCAGCCGGGAGTGGTGAATCCAGAAGGAATCACGTTGTCCTTAGCACTGCTTTTCCCTAACAAAAGAAAAGCAGGTAGTTCCATGCAGAGTATTAAAACACTTTATTTTTAAAAACAAAAAGCTGGAGTCAATTAAGAAGAACACTGATGTTCCAAACCTCCTTCTAAAAACCCTTGGTGGCAAAGCTGCCCTATTCAGTGCTTTTAACATTCCGCTTGTAAGGAAAAGTTGGGAGTATTTGACCTATTAATGCACGCTTCAAAGAAAACCTTTCCAAATGGTATGTAATAAATCACTCTTCACTTAATAACCATAATGTTTTCCTTTTGAGTCAGGAACTCATGAGAAAGTCTTAGGATTAAAAAACCAAAATTGACAGCTTTCTGGTCGTTTAATGTAAATTGTATTTTATTGATCAGATTTGAAAGCATTTAATATTAGCTGTGTGTGATGACATCAATTGAGGATGCTGCTGTCGCTGTGAAGACAACAAGTGAATGTACAAACCCTGTCTGCATGGCAGAAGTTTAATCTCAGCAAAAGGGACTTGGTTGTGGACATCCCAGATCCCCCTGACTAGGCTTAAATTTGTGTTGCCTGTTGCTTTGCAAATCATAACCAATTTTGCTTATTTCTCAAGATTGGTGGGTTTTGTCTCCTCCCGATAAAACAATTTTCAACTTCTTCTCATACATATTTTCTAACAACTCTTCAACATCATGTTTACACAGTCAATACTCTTCTGTTGGCAGGTTATTTTTAATTGTGCAGTTGATTCAAGTGTCTTACAGGAGAATATCTGCATGGCAAGGCTGTGGCAGAGCACTGCTGTAGGAGACAGGGCTCTCCAGAAGACAGGTCACTTCCTGGGCAGAGCTTGTGCTTGGGACATTTAAATGAAGAAGGAGAAAAAGGAATGAGACTGTGGATCCTGTTGTGAAGTAAGTATAGAAAATTTCCTTGCAGCTTTTTTGCCCCCAGTGGCTTTCCATCACTTTTTACATTCCTGCCATACAAGTTCTTATTTTTGTAAGACTTTTTTTCTTATTTATTTATTTATTTGTTTATTTATTTTTCTTTACTAAGAAGAGATGCCCAAGATTCTCTCTGAAAGAGCAGGTGGCAATTTGCCCCCAGTATATTCTGTTACTCGCCTCCTCTTAGAGTTAACCAGACCTTGGCTGCTTCTTTCTGGTAGTCTGGTTTGGGTTTTGTTGTTGGTTTTTTTTTGTTATCTTTGGACTTTTGCCCTCAGTTTGAGATGGAGGGCGGGGGCTGGCACTGCCCATGCTGAAATCCACAACTTGTTCCTCCTGAGACTTCAGTGATGCTGAGATTGTCTCAGAAGGGGGGGTTGATGTCATTTCACATGGTGACGCTTCTCCTGCCAACCACTCTCCCAGCCTTCAGCAGAGGAAAGTTCTGGCAGGTCTGTTGTAGGCAGCTCCATTTCATTATGTTCTTTTTCACTATTAATTATTATTGGAAACAGTTTCCAATGAATTAAAAGACTCGTGTCTACAGAGGAGTAGGGCTGCATTGTTCTCCGGGGGTGTTTGTTTTTCTCTCTGTCTGTTCATGCAGATTTCCTGAGCCCCTGGAGTTTTTCAAGCTTCTTGCTAGTATTTGACATTTATTTTTTAGTGCTTTTCTAGCACATTAATTTATTAAACACCAATGGTGGCACAGGGCTTTGGTCCTCTTAAAAATTAACCAGCTATGCCTGTCTCTTAACTGGTTCTTGAGCCATGGCAATACTCTCTCTCCCCTGGGCACTTCAGCTCATCAACAGACCCTTGACAAGCACCTTTGTCCAAGGCATTTTCAAAGATCATATGACTTATGTGAGAGTTTCCTTTATTATTTTTCAGGTTAGCTTGTGGAAAAGTGCAGCTTTTGTCTACAGAAATACCCTGCTCACCTAAGTGTGTAACTTTCAATGACTTCTCGAAGTAATCAACCTCTTTGTGTGAGGGGGGAAAAAAAATATCCATGGCTAGGAAATGGATTTGTCTTGAGCTTTTCTCGAGAAAGGGGACACCTGAGGTTAATAAGAAGGGATCTCTGTGGTAGTGACTCAATTGCTTTCTCCTTGCAGAGCTTTTGGGTGGAGCCACCCAACCCTGTTGATCTGGACTCTGTGCTGCTGGTTTGGGCAATGCTGTGCCCATCTTTGGCCACAAACACCTGGGCATCCTCGATGCCAAGCCCCTGAGTTTAATATCTTCATTTACAGGACTTCTTGATTCCTGTCCACACTCCCAAATTTTACTTTTGTTAATTTATTTTGTGACCTCTTCTATGGCAGGTACATTACATCACAACCATCTACCTCAGCCCTTAAAACCTAATGGTCCAGTCAGAGTTTACTGCTAAACTTTGGTCCTCAGGAGGTGGAAGCTTCCCTCCCTGGAAGGAGCTTTTCCAAAAGCTGCCTCTGAGTTGCTAAGAAACAGCTTGTCACTGTGGCATGTGCTGTAATCACTTGTATACAGGTAATTAGAAGTCACTACTGCTTTATTATTCACTGTTGATTTAAAAAAAAAAAACAACAAGAAAGACATTTTCCTCTCTCCCCCCAGAGTGTACAACACTCCTGGCACTTCTGCATCAATTATCCATCATCTGTGTGATTTTTTTTTCTTTCTTTGGAACCTTGGCTTCCAGAGGCTCTTTCTGGTGCTCTAGCCATGACCTAACCCTCCTTTGCTGAATAATTCCTACTGAGACAACACAGTTTCCCTGCTGTGTTTTCCACGCTACTGTGTTTCAGCAAGGCAAATAAATCAGGCTGTCTCCCATCACCGGGCAGCCTTGTTTGCTCAATTTTGCTATTCCATTTCTGGCTTTATTGAATAAGCATGTATTTATGGATCTCGTGTCCTTTTTCTGCCTGCCCATTTTTATTGAACTTCTCTATCGGCTGCACGGCTGGGTTTTCCTGACAGGGTTTTGGATCTTCAAATGCTATTTCTTCAGACCAGCTGTCACTTCTGTCCTAACCTTGTCCCAGGAGATGTCTGTGCGTTGCTTACACATCTAGGTCTGCCTGAGCTAAGTGCCCCCTCGCCTTCTCCTCAGCTGTTTCAGTTTTAATACTTTTGTACACTAAATCTCACTGGGGTTTTCCTTCCTCTTTAGTTAAGGTGACCCTCTTCTTTTTGGCACTTTCCAAAAAGCAGCATCCATACAATAATATTCCCTCACAGCCTTGTGCCTGTGCCAGTATCTTTCTCAGGCACTGTTGAGCCATGTTCATCCGAGGACCAGCAGGGAGAACGTTGCTGCCCTGGCCCTGGTCTCAAGTATTGTCCCCAGTAACAGAAATAGAGTCTCCAGCCACAGATCTACAGGTTTAACACCCATCAGCCTGTGACAGAGCCGAGGAGTTCTGCTCCCAGGGCAGTGAACTGCAAGCTGGGGGGATTCAGAGGGAGCCTTGAGCTCCTCTTTGATGGAGCAAACACCCCACAGCAGCGTGGGTAAAGGTGCAGGGGTGTTGTCCCCCGTGGGGACCTGCTCTAGGCTGATGTTATCCCCCACATAATGAGTTCAAAATTCAGGACTGGAAAGGAAATCTTTCCTGCTGAATCACCAGTTTTTGAATGTAGCACTTGGTGGGATTCTCTTCCCACTCAACTCCCTGTCTCTCTTGGGAGAGGACTGTGGAGCTTTTGGGGTGTAGGCAAGCAGAGCACCTTTTCCCTAATGGTGCAGATTGCTGGTTAGTGACTGCCTGCCAAATTCGATGTCGGGAGGCTCTGAGATCCATAGGGTTGGAAGTTGGTGTCTAATGAAGGGAATGTCAGGATGGGAATGAGGTTTCTTGTCCTGTGCAGCCAGATGCGGGGGTTTTATTTATAGCTGCTGACTTGCACCATAGGCACCTGTAGAGGCTTTATTCTTCAGCCCCTCAGTGGAATCACAAATGACAGAAAGAGCTGAAGATGTAATGACCCTTGAGGTAGGAGAAATTATTTACCAAACCATAGATAAGACAACTCTTATCTCCTGTGCTGTGTTTAGGGCACCCAATTTATTGCAGATGTTACCACAGTCATGCTGCTTAATTTAAAATTGTCCTGCATTCCTTATGTCTCAAATTCTTTTCTTGGGAAACTAAATCCTTTCATAACCTCAATGCAGCAGAGGAGATGAAAACGGCTGGTTTGTGGATGTATATGGCCATTCCAAGGGAGCTTTATGTAATTGTTTTTTAAATAGAAATGCTTGCTCTATTTTTTTAATTTTTTTTTTATCTGGTTCATCCTGATTTTGTTGCTTGCCATATGTTTTCTGACATATGCTCCTTGTCTAGCAATAAAAAGCTACTAAGAGTAAGAAACCTTCGTTAATTTGTAGCAGGCATAGTAAGAGCTCTTCTCATTTTACTGAATTTTTATCAATAGCAGATATAATATAATACAGGGATTATAAAGGAGTCCTTAACACTGGTTTCCTGGAATAACTTTCTTTGTGCAGTGGTCAGAAGGATAAGGATTAACAAAGCTATTAGGTACTGGAGACAGTAGACTGTCTGCTTTTAGCCTTTAAAATCTCTCTCTTAAAAGGGCAGGTGACTCTGGAATGAGATCTTCCACCTTCTTGAATTGAACATGATCCCTACTCCCCAAAAGCTCATTCACTCTGGCAAGTTTCTTACTGCCAAACACCCAACAGGTGTTTCTCCACTGAAATCAGGCAAGGATCCCAGCTTCACCTATGTCTAAGGAAAATTATTTATCACTTGCAAGACATTATATGGTTGGTCACATATTTTATACGTGCATTCAGCAGCAGTGCTGAGCAGCGAGTTGTTTATGTCTGTTTATCACTTACCAACCACATGTGAACCCTAATTTTAGTTTTCCTTCTTCCAAGACAAGGTTTTGGAAGTACTTAAAGGTTGTCAAACGTATGCAGCTGGAGACAGCCCTGGGCATTAACTTCTCTCACAGCTTTGTCAGTCCCCTGGTGAGACCCACGATACTTGAGGAGAGGCCATTTACTCACAGATGCTGAATCATTCTTCCTGCAACCTGGCAGTGCAGCACAAATTAGTGTGTTTTCCATTCAAATAATACTGTGTATTAATAATGTAGTGGAAGGTGTCCCTGTCCATAGCAGGGGGGTTTGAAACTAGATTATTATCTTTAGAGTTTCTTCCAACCCGAACCATTCTATGGTTCTATGATGATAGTCACACGCTAATGGAGTGGCAATCAAAGCTGTCAAGGAAAATCATCTACATGCAGTTGCTTGATTATATTTGTCCTGAGATACTTCTACACGAAAGGATTTTCAAGTTTTAATCAGTCTGCATTAACTGTAATGCTCTTGCAGTTGATCATGCAAAGAAAGCAACTGTTGATTGTACTAAAAGCAGTAAGTGACCTCTGCTAATTAAAAGATAATGTCAATGCAACTGTGTGGAGTGCCTGGGTCTTTAGCCTTTTAGATAGACATTAAATGAAAATCAAAGGGTTTGTAGGAAATAAATGTGGTAAAGGTAAGAGACTTGTTTGTGGAATTAGCAGGTCACGTTTCAGTAAAAGTTATTTAATCCATTAATGATACCTAATGTGCCTTCTAACCAGCAATTTGCTGAAAAAGAACAAGCTTCCTCTCCAGCTGCAAGATGTCTTCACTTGCTCTACCTTGGCTGGAGTGTTTTGCTTGGGAAATCCTATGATGTAGTGAATCCAGTGTGTCTCTGTGGTCCATAAATAACCTAACTGCTTTTTCTCTCAAATGCATGTCACCTTTTAAATGACCCAGATGTTTGGTGTTAAGTTCTGTGCTCAGTAATGATGTAGTCAGTGTCTACCAATGCAGTCATACTTGCCTTTTTTCATTAATCTCTGTGTCTGGGAGAGAAAACACACCAGGTGTAATAACTATACAAGCACATCCCTTACTCCTTGGAGACTAGAAATGGTGAACAGCCTTTTCTGTTTTCTACATTTATATAGATGCAGAACAAAATCCCTTTGGAAAGAGAACTAATGGCACAAATTCTGTATGAAATAGCCTGAAGATGCTGCCCACCTTTGTCCTCCAAGGAGCCATGGTGTCCAGAGAGCTCTTGGAGGAAATGCCAAAGCAGTTGGTAAAAGTTTGGTATCATGTTTCTCCTTCCTCTGTGAGAAGAACTGGAAGGGCAGTTAAAATAACTGTTTTCCACATGGAATAAGTTAAATCATATGTGGGAATATAGAGAGGGACACAAGGATGCAAATTCTGCTGTTTGAAAATGAGGTTGGCTCCATATGAAGCAGAGGCTTCAAAGGGAGGAGAGGGGAGATGTCTACTTCTTTTCAGATTAGAAGAAATGTTCTTGAAACCAAAGGTAATCTCTTCCCAGGCAGTTTGAAACAGAGCTTTACAGCTGCCAAATTCTATTTGATCACATTCAACATCTCCAGCTGAGGAGGCTGCAGGGTGAGGAGCAGACACATCATGGGAGTGTGAAGGCATCCAAGCCAGCCCTGGCCTTGGTGTCTGTCAGACACTCCATGCAGCGTGTCTTTCCAGGCAGGAGATACTTGACTGAAAGCCACAGGACAAGGTGGGCTGACTCTCCATGGTGTTGCTTATTTTTAGGCCAGGAAACCAGTGCTGGGATGAACTCATGAGCTACAGACACAGCCATTACTGCTCATATGATGGTAGCATCTGTGCCTTTCATCCCATAACACTCTGGGTAAGAGATCCCCTTTGCTGACACATGGTCCCTCCTGCCCTCCGTGGCAAGTTCATGAAGTCAGTCAGCTGAGGGGGTGGCATCTTCTGCATCGCCATATGATATTCACCTCAGAACAGGCAGCTCTAATTGTCTCTGACAAATGTACCTTGGGCTGATCAGTCCAGGAAGGGTGGGACTAGACCAGGAGTGACCTGCAGCTCTTTTCATGGCTGTGATGGAGAAAGCTGGAGGCACAGATTTGTTTCAGGGTACGTGGTGCAAGGGGCAAGACCAGCAGCACTAGTGCTGCGTCCAGCACCCTGCCTGCAAGCCAGGAGTGCTGGCTGTTACTGAGCATCCTTTCAGGGCCAGGGGTATCCTGTCAGTCAAAGAGGGTAACAAGATGAGGGGAAGATTTTCAAACAGATTTTTCTTGGTGCAGCCACCTAAAAATATTGTGCATTTGAAGGGAAGTCTAAAAGGAAGGTTTTGACATAAATATAACCTTTACAGAAGCTTTTTTTTTCCCCCCAGCCTTCTTGACAGTAGAAAGTGACATCTACTTATGTGAAGCCCCAAGAACTTTCAGTTTGAAAACTTTCAATTTGGGAAAAAAATGCCCTTTCTGTTTACCCTGAGCACTGAAATTCACAGAATCCACCCCTTTGTTGTACTGTAGTCAGAAGCCACTGCTGATGGGCAGATCTCTGGTCTCAGCAGTGCCTGATGCCTCATTTCTCTCCTCAGTATTTTACAATAAGCTCTTATTTTCAGTGGATTTGGTTTTTTTAAAAGCAATATGTACACCTGAAGGTATTTTAAAGAAGCTATTTGAAAGGCTATAAAAAATAAAATAAATACTTGGCATCGAGATTCTTGGAGTGCATGATGAATATTTTAATAGTTAAAAATCTAGCCAGAGAGAAATGAAATGATTTAGTGCACTAAAGAAATCTCTTTGTGGGTTTTAATGTGCAAAAATGGACAACAATGGCTTTAAAGCCTTTCAACAGATACTTACATCTGTGCTCTCCTACACTTTGTATATGGTGTATCCTTAGCCAGTAATGGTCTGTTATGTCTTTTTAGATACCGAGGGGAAGGTATTACACTAGTTTTTCTCCTTTAGGACTTTGCATAATAACATTTAGGTTTTGAACAGAGTTTAGACCTTTGGGAAGGTGGTCTTGGTTGTAAAGCTTATCCTCAGCACTTTCATTCTCTGAGTTTTTGTATCCTGTGTTGGAAAGTGGAAACCAGAGAGAGGAAAGTTTAGAGGAGGCTGAGAGAGGAAGGAAGAGCTGGGAGAGGATAGTTCCTATCCAGAGTGGGGCAGGCAGCATAAATTGTGGAGACCTCAGTGCTTACATAGCTTCTAATTTTCTTGTTGCCTGCAATAAATTTCAGCCCTAAATGGATAATATTTGGTCGCATCACTGTTTAATATTTCCATTACTTTTTTGCACACACTTCACCATCCATCTGGAAAAAAACCCAGCTTTTTGTAATATAAGCTATGACAGAGGTGGAATTTTGCTTGAGATGTTATTTACATGATTGATCAATGCACTAGCTAAGAAATCCCCTAATTTGATTTTAATTAACCAAATAAAATATATTAGTGTCCAAGAAATGTGTATCCCTGAGTTATTGTTTCTGTGAAATACTATCTTTCATCTGAGTAGGAGTCCTCTAGTCCTGCTGTAAGGCTCCTTTTCTGGCAAATCTTCATGCTAATCGAATCTTCTGTATTTTTTTGCTTTCTTTCATAGTAACTGAATGTACTGAATGCAGTTGTTGAAATGATGGTGCCAGTAAAAATTATTAAAACTACATAGAGCAATACAACTGTGTTGTGCATAAAAAGACACAGAAAAAGGCAGTAGGACTTGAGCTTTTAAGTTACTTCAGAAAATTCTCTAGGATCTGTAAAATGGCCAAGCTGTACATTAAACACGTGAGGGTTTTGTCTTTTATACGTTCTCTAAAGCTAATTTTTTGGATGTCATACTTTTTAGGCTTCCAGCTTTCCTTGAAAAAAATGAGATGGGGAGAGGTCTGCTCACAGGTTTTTGATAATTTTGGAAAGCATCTTGTGTTGGATGCTTTAAAACATAGTGTCCAGAATCCTAAGTTGCTTCTGAAAATGTGGGATGTTTAACAAGAATCACTGAAAAGATTTAACTGGATGAAGTCCCCTCTGTATCTAATATATAAATAAATTAATTTAGTTCATAATGTCTGTTCTTTTTTTATTAAAATGGAAAAGTTTTTGAGAATCAAAGAAGTAAATAGAGTCTTTGTCTCCTACTGGCCCCTTGATCTGACAGTGATAAAAATATGCAGTTTGAGTTTTTCTTTTCCCGTAGCAGGCACTCAGAGATTGGGTATGGGAAGTGTTAGGGAAAGTTGGAAAGAGACACTAAACAGCACAGATGTAAGGTTGGTGTTAAACAAAAAAAGAGAACAGTGCATAATCTCAGCCCTTGATGGAGAAGATACGGTGAAATGTTGACTTTAATTGCCATGGGACATAGATTAGCAGATGGTCCCATGGATAGACTGCTCTCCATGTCTATAAATAACACAAGTTAATTTATGCAAAATCTT
The DNA here is from genome assembly GCA_024611195.1 of Ceyx melanurus. NCBI lineage: Eukaryota > Metazoa > Chordata > Aves > Coraciiformes > Alcedinidae > Ceyx > Ceyx melanurus. Next base: position 35,979 of record JANHGL010014460.1, on the reverse strand, counting down.
TCTTTTCTTTTATAGCTTTCTCCCAATGTGTCGATATCTTCCTGGCAAGGAGGTACCCAGTGCTGGAGCTAGAATATAGGTCCTGTTTAAAGCCCTGCTGTCACGTGATGATGTTACAGTGAAAAAGCATCTGATCAAGTAACTTATGATTGAAAAGACAGGCTGTGACAGCCTGATCTGAATGCACCTTCATTTCAAAAATAACTATCGGGTATCTGCAAGTCAGCTGGAATAATAGCTGTGAGAAGTGGGGAAGGCAGCACGGCTCCAAACGGGGTCAGGGAGCTTCATGTGGCTCCTCATCTCAGGCTGCCTGAGTGGCGTTTTGCTTTGCTGACCTCATCTGCCTTCAGCTTCCATCTCCCCACTGCTGGATGAATTTCTTTGCTTGCAGACAAATCTTGCTGCTACAACTTATTTCTTAGAGCTGCTCTTTCTAGCTGGTCCCGTGCAGCTTTGCTTGACAGCTTCTTTCCTCTTCCACTGCCATCATGGTTGGGTTTTGGGGCTGGTCCCCATGAAGCTGCAGTGCTGAGCCATGTTTGCCTAGTTAAGAGCAACCACAATAATCTAACCCTGCTGGGGTCCTACTGCTCCTTGTCCAGCACTGCTCAGCAGGACCAGTGCCTGATTTCTGTCTTCCCACAGGCCAGGATCTGGACTTTGAGTCACCCTGCAGGACCTGCCACAATTGGAACAGGTGGCCAGTTGGACTGAAGATGGTGGAAAACCTCATGTCTCCAAGTACCCTCCTTCACCCAGCCTAAGCAGCAAAAGCACTCAGGGGTAAGTAGCCAAAAGGCTTTGGGTTGGTGGCAGGTACAAGAAATGCTGTTTCCCTAAAAAGTGACCTGCCAGACAGAGGGTCTGTGACATGGCATCTCCTACTCTGGGTTGGCATGGTATGGACCCTCTCTTGTTGTTCTCTGGGTTGTTGCCCTGGTGTGTAGCCACAGCCAGGCTGCAGTCCTGGGCCCTTTATATCCCAGATTCACTTCCCTCAAATGTAGAGCCTAGTTGCTGCAGCTGCCTCTCAGCTTCTTAACTCAGGAACATATTTCCCTCATTCCTGGGCTTTCCCAGGCCTCCAAGTGGTGTGTCTCTGGAGATTGTGTCTGTAATGGAAACCTCACTTTTTGGTTCATAGCTTTGGCCTCCCTGCCACTCAGGCAATCTCATGTCAGTGAGTTTGGCTGCAACTGTTCATTAGTAGTCAGGTACCAAATTCCCACTGATATTCATGCTTTGGGGTTTTTTTGTGCCGTATGTGCCTTATCCAAAGAACTAATGGAAAAACCCACTTTTAAGCAATACATCCTTCGTTGTGCAATATTTAGCATTATGAATCAGCTGAGCCCAAGCAATCTTTATGTCCAGTTCTCCTGGGCTATTACACTGTATTAAGGAGGTACCTGTAAATAAGAATTTGCTAAGCTGAGTGTGCAAGTACGGGGAGTGTTTTCAGACAGAGCACTTTGTTTTCCCAACAGTAGCACAGTATTTCCTAGCCCTTCAGGGAGGCTGAGCCATCCTTTTGCTTGCCCCCTGGGCAGGTAAATGAAAACCCAGCAGAGGGCCTGCAGAGTGACTGACTTTGTGTCATCTTGAGCCTGATGCCAATCAAAATCAGCCACCAGAAACATGCATCAGAGAATCAAGGTCCAGATCCTGCTCCATGATAAATCTCAACCCCCTTTGGTTCAGTAGCGATATTCTGGATTTACCTACATGTAATTTAGAGCAGATTTTGGACCCTGCTCATGAGCATTATGCTTTTCCCTACAGGAAGGAAGATTGTTTCTGACCTTACTTAAACTAAGCAGCTTTAATCATTCAGTGTGGAAACACCAAGACTGGGCTGGGGGCTGGGGACGCAGACATGGGAATCCTATAATCTTTGGTTAAGTTGTAATGAAATTGTCCAGGATGAGAAGGAAACAGATGGATTCTGATTAATTTCTCACAAGTGTAGACCTCAGCATCCGATGTAACATATGTGGTGAGCAAATGTCACTCATGCCTCCAAAGTGCAGAAAATATCACTATTGTCAGGATATATTCATCGGCATATTGGCTGCTGAATTCCCAAGGGTATAAGGATGCTGTGCATTACATTTAGTCCTGAATTAAATATTCAGAGGCAGAGATACCTAACCCTTTCCTGTATGCCTCACTGGTTATCACAGTTGAACTTAATGAATTGAAAGAGGGAGGGGAAGGGAGTTTTTCCCCCTTCTTTGTAAATCGTTATTTACTGTGGAAGGAAGATCAAGATGGTTTGATATTTCTGCTTTACAGAGTTCAGTTGACTAGCAATACAGCCTGAGTTAGGGAAAATAATACAGCTTTGAGCTGTAAATGAGCAACTACACTACTTTCATCTAGTACTGATAGAAATCAGAGCCCAGCTCTGTGTTTGTGGAGTCGTTCTGGCTTTTGTCACTTTTATAATCTAGTTCATGTAATTGCATATTTAAAAAAAAATAAAAATCAAGTTCATTTATTGATTGCCACTATATTGTGTAAGGCAGGTAAGCATAAGAGGCCAGAGCTGCTTGCTTTTGTCTCTGTAGTCTTAGGAAGTGGAAGAAGCTATGCATGTGAGTAAAGTGAGGCCCCATCTGCGCCGAGGAAAGAGATTCATTACAGCTGACTTGTCCTGTTAGAATTACTGCCCCAGACTGTTTCTCAGAAAAGGATGTCACTAAGATATCTATTAGAGTATTTTATCACCAAACTTGGGACACGAGTATTGAGCAGTGGGGCTCCCGTGCAGCACAGTCTCTGCCCTTGGATTAGAGCCCCCCCTTTCAGTCAATCACTCTGCAAAATCAACCAATGTGTACATTAGTGTCTTCTCTTCTCAAAATGAATTCTTCATTAGGAAAATGGGAAAAAAAAAAAGGTATTTTGCTCTCTGCTTAATTCTATGTTGAAATTATATCTGTATATCTGGTTTTTTTTTTAACTTTTTAACTTTAGCTTAACTCTTTTCCCTTTCCCCCTTTGGTAAACACTGCTCTATTATGGGCTGGTTCGTTTGTCTTAATGATCTTATTTCTAACAAGTGAATGTACATGTTTTTGGGGTAAGCTGACTCACCTCAAAAGGAGCTTTATTTCTGATTGAGGAAGATAGAGGTGATAGGGAAAGTCTGAGACATTAGCTGCTGTCATAAACTGGCCGAAGCTCTCTTGATCTTTCTCATGCAGGGTTTTGTTCTGTTCTAAATTGAAGATGCAGCAAATCTCAGTAATAGCTGGGACCATACTAAATGGCACCTATCTGCTAAAGTCATAACCTTCATTTTAATTAAGAACCCTAGTTTTGGGAAACTTGACCTGAGATTCTTGTTTCCCTTTTTTACCGCTCAGTGTTGCGACCTGTGTTGTCCTACAGACTCCTCTTGCCTTGTGAGGCACAGCAGTATTTTGTTTGACTTCTTCACTCATTAGAGACAACAAGTAGCTTCTATGATTAAACCTTTAAAAACTCTGATAAGATACCGTGATTCCTCAGGAAAAATAAGTGCAACTGAGTGTTGGTTTTGCTACAATTCCTGATTTTTTTAATCTGAAGTTGGTTGTTTTTTTCCTAACAGTTTTCACCTGTCTTTGCCTTAATTATGTTCCAGAAGGGAGGGAACAACTTGTGCACCTTCAAACATTTTGGACAGCAGAGCTGTCTTTTGTCAGATGGAAACTTTTTGTTTTTCCCATGGTTCCCTTCCTGAAATTCTTTCCAGTGCCAATGGGACTAGGTTTGACCATTGCTTATCGTGTCAAAGCAAAATCACTCTGCTGACCTCCAAAACCACTGAACAAGGTCAGAAAGGGGTCTTTTATCATGTGGCACTGGAATTTCCTTGCAATGCACTGTTCCTGTCTCTTTAGCCATCCTTCAGACCACAAGCTGCTCTGGGACTCCTTGGCCTGTAAGAGCGGTGACACCGCAAAGCTACATCAGGATTTTTTGACCCACCTTGTGCTTCCTGAAAACCTCAAAGGTTCATGATGCTATCCCAGCTAAATACATGATTTGCTGAGTGAATCTACCCACTGCTTTTCTTGGCAGGGGTTTGTGTGGATAACCAGGAAAGTCTGAAGCTACAAGAAGAGGTGAGGCCAAGGAGAGAGGTGGGAGATGGATTTATAGGGAAGATAAAATGGTGGGTATGGAGATCTGTATTAATTAATTATGAATCTATGGAGAAAAGAAATATGCAACCAATACAGAAGTATCTTGTGGCTAAAAACAGTTCCCTAAACTGAGGAACTGAGAATACACTCAGTCAAGTGAAGCCATTTGCAAGGTGCAGTGTGTGAAGAGTGGGACCTGAGTGCACATTGCCTTTGTCTCTTCAGCTGAGGCATCTCACATGAAAGTCCCAATTGCTGCTTCCTGTGTACAGAAAACCATCATAGATATTAAATCGGGGCATAATGATGAATGAAACTTTGGCATGTGTCTTGATTATCCCAGGTTTCTAATGTATAATTGAATTATTTTGGTAAGTATATTTCAAGCCCTTTGATTTCTGGCCTCTGTTTTTAATTACTCAGCCCCCTCTTGCCCTTGTGCATTATTATGCTACTCATTAGCATTCAGTGAGACTACAGAAGTTTGACTTCTGAATAAAGTAGCGTACAAAAGAGAAGGGTTGCTTTTTATCTTACCACTTAATAATTTAAATTGAACCCTTTTCTTTATTCAATGTTTAATAGTACAATAGTTGTTTATTTAAACTGCGCATTGCCTAATTTTGCAAACAAAAAAGAGAGGAAGGATAAACACGTTTAGAAATAATGAGCTTTGTAACCATTGTAATCTTCAAAAGATTTAAAAGTAGCTACAGCACTTAAAATGTTGGTTCATCTCAACGAGACAGTAACATGGGCCTTGAATGCATCTGTATCATTTATGCAGCATTAAGTAGTACAAGGCTATTTTTTTATTTGAGGGAAGCAGAAAACCTTGCTAATTGCAAAACTGAAAGCTACTCAGCAGTGTTAATATTGTTGGCATGACCGCCAGCTGTGATGATTAGGATGTGTGACAGAGGGAGAGATAATTTGATCACAGGCCTGGGGACTAGAAGCTCCTGTGTCCTGCTCCTTCCCAATACACCTATGAAGGTAAGGAAAACACTGGGGGGGTGATGGATTTAGTTCAGTCCCATAACACCCCCACCTTCTGCAGAGGGGTCCTGCAGGGCACAGCAGATGCCAGAAATCTGCATGTAACACCAGGTTGAGGGAGGGGATGGGAGCTCAAACCTAGGCATTAACTTGTCAAAGGAAATCCCTTTGTAGGGGGTTAATAATCAGGTGTGGAGGTGCCGTGTGTGTGATGCTTGTTCTATGTTGTCAGCAAAATGTGGCTTTGGATGTGACTCGGTCACTGTGGGTCAGCAACTGGGAGCCTGAGCCACAGCAAGGTCAGGGGTACCCGTGGAACCTGACATAAAAGAGATGGAGTAAAGCATCCCTGCCTCTGCTCAGCTTCCTCAGCACTAAAACTGGAATCGATCTGGGATATCTGGAGGATTAAGAGATATCTGGAGACCGCTTTGGAGGCATTAAAACTACCAAGCATAATATCTGCATTTCAAAGTACTCTTTGGACATCACTTAATTCATTTTGACAGCAATTCTGTGTGAGAAATGTGGCTGTTTCCACTCTGTGGATGGGAAAACCGAGTCTCAGAGATGGACCCAGGACAGAGGTTGTTGTGGGGAGAAATAGGAGCACAGGGTATGTACCGAGTCAGGGAGAGCAGTGAACTCCTGTGGCTCAGCAGCCTGATTGTAAGAGCACCCATGGCAGGTGAACTGCTCTGTCCACCCATACTGGGAAGTGTTGATCCTACGTAATCCCGGTCTGATGTCCTGCCTAGCCTACTTTCCACAAATTGATCCCCAGGCAGCAAGACCAGAGCTTTTCCCTGCTGATTTGCCTCTCCTGTCCTCTACATTTTTCCCTTTCCTGCCACTACATCTACTTATTTGCCCAGATAGGTTTCTCACCATCCTTGGTGCAAGCTTGGAGGTCCTTCCCTTCTCTACCTTCTCTCTGTCTCATTTTCTAGGCTCACTAGAGGTCTGGAGGGATGTTCAGTGTCAGGAGCAGTAGGTATGAAGGTGGTAGCTCCACATATTCGGAATGAACTGGAGAAATGTGATCTGATGCTGTGGATTTGTTCCCTTCTATTTTGACTGTATCGTAGCTCCTGTTGATTAAAAGAGCATAGCTGAGTTGTACTAACATGAGCTGAGGGAGAGCTAAGGCTGGGGCTTTGGACCCTTTCTTTCAAGCTAAATGAGTTTATCCAAGATGTGAGAGTCTGTACTGCATTATTAATTCACAACGAGCTGTGGTGTGAAAGCTACTGAGGTTTTTTTTCTGGTTTTCACATTTGCACTAGAAAATTTGCCCATGCACAGCCTGACAGGCAATATGCAATTCCACATCAGTAGCTGATGAGTGATTTACTGTGATAAAAGTAGCCTGTCCTGTTCCACAAGGCATATTTTCAATGGTTCTTCCAATTTTATGAACGTTTTTCCAGGGTGGTGATGATTTACATCACAAGAGCGTTTAGGGAACGTAGCCAAGAGCAGCCTACTGTTGCACGGAGCTCTACGGTCACTTATGGTGAGACACTGCCCTCTCTCACAGGAACGGGACTAATGTTGATAGATATTGAAATGCCTGACTCCCACTGAAGCACACATTTGGACATCACTGTTTAAACAACCACCAGAGCTACAGGAGAAACCGAGAGTGCGAAGTGAGATGATAAAGTCAGTGGCAGAGCAAGAAACAGAATCTGTTGCCCGATGGCTGCTGGGAAGCCTGTCCAAGTGACCCCGGCTTTGTAGCCAGTGAAACACCATCTTTCACTTTTTCCATGTAAACTAAATTTTTGAAGGTAATAATTTATTGATAACCCATAGGACTGTGGTATCAGTGATCAGACACGCGATAAGAGGTGGGTGTGTGGGGGGGGGAGGTTGTGGCCCTGACTTCTCAAGTTGCTTCTCTCTCCAAAAGATGCTGCGAACTCCAGCCGGGCTGCGAGTTGAAGAAACGTCTCGTTTCTCTTCTCTCGGCTGAGCAGAGACCACCTGGATGCTAAAATAAGGTCAGGGCTCTGTCAGGCAGTTAAAAGCCCGGGCTGAGAAGCGCTCTGCCTCCGGAAGGCAGGGAAACCTTCCCCCGCAGCATCCTCGCTGCCCGGAGCGGAGGGAGGAGAGGGCACTTTGCCCGCACAGCTTGAGCTCCGCACTTTACGTGCGTGGTGGAGTCATGGACTAAGGGGGGAGTGAAGGGAGGGAGCCGGGAGCCCCGAGGAGGTGGGAGAGAAAGAAAAGCCGTAACACTGCTTCCTCCCGTTGTCTCTGAAGAGGAGGTGTGGGAGGGGAGCTCCAAAGCCACTTTGGACGCTGAGCCGCTACGTGCGGGAGCCTGTGCGGTGCATCCTCCTCGCTGCTTGAGAGCCGGGCGCGCTCCCCGCTCTCCCCTGGATGATTTCCCCGCCTTGCCTCCGTCGTGCTTCAGCGCAGTCTCTGCTCGGACGAGACGGCGGCCAGGTAAGCGGTACCCGGGGAGCAAAGCCGGGACCAGGGGGTCAGGCAGCCGAGCTGGGGCTCCCCTCCGTCTGCCCGGGCTGCTGCTCGGCGCTGCCCGTCCCGGGCGGGCTGAAGGGGTGATCCGGGAAGCAGGGAGTGGAGGGGAGGCAGAAGCGTGGGCTTAATGGACGCTGGAACTTGGATTTAGGAGTGTAATTACCAGGAGCGCCGTGGGTAATAGTGCTTCGTCTGTTCCCGAAATGACCCTCGGGGTCCTTACTGCGCAGCCCGGCACTGGGAAGACCCCCCCTTGCCCGAGGTATTTGCGATTTAAAGTACATCTTTAGCCAGCCCTTCGGGCTGGGTAAGCTCTGTCATTGGGAGTGTGACTGTGTGAGAGTCGGTATGCAACATTTCAGGTATTTGTGGTATAATTATATACATCTATTCACTAGTGTGTGTGTGTGTGTGTGTGTGTGTGTGTATAATTCATTTACTGCCATAGCTACTCTAGTGGTGTCTGTCATTAGCAGATGGACAAGTTTGCTTTGTAGAGATAACTATTTATTTATTTATTTAGTTAGTTTTAAAATACGGTTTTAATTTCAACTACTGATTTTATATCTCCTGAAATACTTTTATTTCCCAGATCATTTCCTCCCTTACCACTGGCACTTTTACTTTTTTTGAATAGCAGATCTGGAATATTTATTTTCTTTAAAACAGAGCTATAACAATACTGTCTCCTGTCAGTGAGGTGTGTGTTATTTCCTAACCCCACCAACTTCACTTTGCCCAAAAAAACCCCACCAAACCCCAAAAGCTGGAAATAACCACTTAGAGATGCGACTTTGCCTGTTTCAACAAGTTGCTTTATTCTCTGCTCCAGTAATTTCCTCTAAGACTCGCGTTCATTGTCGTTATGTAGATGATGTGGTGATATGCGTGATGTTAAACCTGCAGTCACTGGGGATTAATGCATGGGCATGACATCATCAACAGCCAATGAGGTGATGGTTTTGGACACATACTGACCCAAACTGTCTTCCAAACTGATGTGCTGATCCTGCCGTGCTCTGAAGGAATAACACAAGTTTGGACAAAAGGGGGTGGTTTCTGAGCAAGGCTTCATTGTGTTTCTCAGTCTTGTGCCCTCCTCTGAGATAGTCATGGCTCATTACACAGCCACATGTGTGTGGTTCATCTGCTTGATCAAAGGTTTTGCTTCTTGGAAAGAGATTATTGAACATGGACACATTAGTTCCCCTGTATAGAGCGAGGTGATGTGACTGAACTGGCTGCTGGCAGAATATAAACAGCCAAAGAGTTCTCAGCCCTTGTGGCAGGAAAGCTGCCACAACGTGTTGTAGCACACAGTGGATTTACCTGTAGTAAATCACCTCCTTTGCCTTATTGCTTGGAGTAGAGCTGCCCACGTGGATGTGGGCACAGACCCTGTGTCAGGGGAGCACAGAGGGAAATCATGCGGCCAGGTGGATGCTGCCGTGGCTGGTGAGGCAGGAAACGCGTGTTCCCTGCTGTGCTAATGGCTCCTGCTCTGCTCTTGCCTTCACCTCAGGACCTCAGTGCCCGTGTGCTGCCAAAGTCGAGCAGATTTGAAGCCCTTGGTCCCAGTTCCTGTTACACTGCTGTAGGGTTACACAAAAAACTCGTCTGTCTTGGGTAGCTTTTGCAGAATCACAACAGATGTTGCCAAGCTCCTGAAATGTGCATTTCTGAGTTCAGGCTGCCTCTTCTGTCTAATGTTTCCTTAACCTTCATCATTTTGTAGCAGACTCGGGTCAGCCGGGGCTTCCCTGCAGGTTGTGTGAGACTCTTTGTGTCACAGTCACAAATATTTGCACGTCAATTACATAAGCTTAAATATTTTCTGTTTGCTAGAGTTTCTTAGCATTAAACATAAATTTGGGGGTCCAGAGTTCATCCCTAAAGCCTTTTAATATTTTCATTTGTAATTTTTATTTATATGGACAGGTGCACCCCCTTATCAGCACCAAGTTGATAGCCTTTTACATTGAGGGAACCACACAGAATAGCAGCAGTACAACTGACATGCCTTAGAGGTGCATATGATTCTTATGCCTTCGATGCCGATAAGACGTGACAGGATACATCTAATGAATTACCTTTAAATTAGAAAGCAGTAAACAAGCTATTATTGGATTAGAGGAATATTAAAATTAGAAGAATGTTACCGTCTTTTGATATCCTGTGGCACATTTTTACTAGCTGGGAAATGACACGGGTTACTGCAGAGAGAGAGAGGGGTCTCTAGAGAACTGTAATGATTTTCATCAGTGTGGAATAGATTTTTTTTTTTAATGCCATTACTTACTATCTTATGTTTAGATGATGCTCTAGCAGATTCTTTTTTTTTGTCTTTAGTTTCACATTGATGTTTGCTATAATTTTGCTGAGTGACTTCAGTGCTTGTGGAAGGTACAGGTTTGATGTACTCTAATAGCTAAAAGCTCCTAATTATTGAAGAAAATCACAGGTAAAATAATAAAAGAGGCTTGGTGATAGATTTATGCCAATACTGAAGAGCTTTCTGCCTTGTCAGGGTGCAGAGATAGTCTGGGTCCACGCCACTTCTTCCATGGACCTGTAGCTTGGCCACCTAGAGAAGGCTGCTCCGGCTCTGGTAATCCTGGGATATGATTTAAATTGCATAAAAGGATTCCCATTGACTGAGTTTTATATAAATTCCTAGGAACTAGATTAAATCCACCAGTCCTCCTGGTCATGCATATCACTGTGCAGGCATTACTTGGTATTGCCTTCCAGATGTGAGTGCTCTGGATTAGATCTCAATTGGCAGTTGGTTGGTGGTACTTGTGTGGAGCAGCACCCGATCTCCTGTGCTGAACTTTAATAATCTAAGGCCAACATCTGCTGTTCTCTCAGGGAACTGCCCAATCAGGGACTGGGCCTTGAGTGAAAAGGGCAAAATTTGGCTAGTACTCCTCAAGTATTAGAAAAAAAATACATTTAGAAAGTAAACACTAAAATATTTGATGGAAATCAGTTAATTCTCAGGGTTTTGTAAAAATAAAGTTTCTTATGAAACCTTGAAAACACTGCTTTCTTGCAATGCTGCCTTAACTCTGTAGCCAAAGAAAAAGTAAGCTCTTAATCTAGAACTAAACTTGAAATTGTGGGTGCAAAAACTGGTTTTGTTCGAATTATCAGTCTTCAAGAACACTTAAATCTGTTATTCTTTTTACTATCAATATGAATATGGAGCAACAACGTATCTTGGAGTTCTAAGCCTCATTCCAGTCTCCTGAGAAAAGTCTTGAGGATATGATTTTGTCCTGGATTTTGGAAGCATATTCAGAATAAAGAACTCTTACGTATGGTTTTTTTTTTTACATATACACTTTTTGTCCAAGTTATTGGATTTTTTCCTTGTCTCACTCTTACAGTTTATGGCCCTGGGACTCCTTGCCCCCCTCTCAAGGTCTAGGAGGAGAACTCCTTCAGCATCTCTTTTTCCCTTTGAAAAAAGTGATAACCATCATGCATAAGGCTGTTTTGAAGCCAGTGCCAGCCCTGCAGATCAGAAGATCACAGCACACTTTCACCTGAGGTGAGGCAGTGCTATGTGAGCTGCTTTGCAGTGGCAAAGCATCCTGAATACTTGCAAGCTGTGGGGATTTCTGTTGGTCTGTGTCGCTGCAGCCTCTTTGCTATTCTAAAGAGGCTTATAAGGAGGAATAAAGGACTGAGGATTTCACCAATTTTGCTTTATTTTGTATTTTTCCAGCAATTATTTTGGAAAGGTTGTGAGCTGAAAGGCTGATTTTTCTCAGACTTGGTGTAACTATACCACAATAAACCTCAAATGAAGGAAAGTAGTATCAGGTATCTCAGTGACTCCAAAGGTGACCTGTTGTTTTTATCGCCCCTTCTGTTGTGTTTCAATTTCAGTTACACTTTACAGGGAACATCTGTGGAATAAAAACTCTGGTGGGGTCAGGCCTTTCTCCTCAGAGGATATTTCTCTCTGCAAAGCATCAGTACAAGTTTTCTCCCTCCCTCCTTTACAATAGCAGTGGTGTTACAAGTGATGTGAGATGGATATAACAAGCAAGGATAAATGTATTACGGGGCAGCAATCCCAGCCTCAGTGATACATGATGGTAGAAGTCTGGTTGAAGGACTTAGTCTCCAACCCTCTATGAAGAGCTCTTGCCCCTTTCTGTTCTCCAACCAGGCCCTTGCAAAGCACTACTGTCATGTGTCTCATCCTTCTGAACTGAAGGACGTGGTATAACTGGGGTCAGCCTGGACTTGATGGTTCTGGAAGCAACTAGCCCCTTAAAAGGAGAGAGCAGGACTCTGATGTTTTTTTCTAGCTGTAAGAAACTTTTAACTAAACCAGAAGCTTTTGAGTGATTCCTGGATATGGATAAAGTTGTTTAATATGAGTTCCTTTTGCTTTTTAAAACAAATTGCAAATCTCAAGTTCATATTAGCTTAATTGAGGTTATTAATTGATGTGTTCACATTTTCTTTGGTGCAAGTTCCAGAGCAGTGTGAAGGGGAAAAGAAGAAAATGTAGTTGCTGTAGGCAGCAGTGAATGGTTAGTGATTTTTCTTTTCAATATAATTAAGCTAGCTGGGTGTTTTTTGCTTCTTTCTTTCCTTCTTAGTTTTTTGTTTGTTTGTTTTTCTGAGTCATTCAGGTGTCATCTCAGGTACTGTGTGAAATTTGGAACTTCTTAATTGACAGGGCACCCAGTCTTTCATACGTGCCTCTCCAGGATTTATATATATTGCAAGTTAATAAAGCTTCCAGCATACATTCTGTGCATGTGTGATTAAGGAGGGACTATACTTCGATGTCATTTGCTGGGTTATCTAAATTCCAGTTATGGGGATGGTGGTATTTTATGTTGTCATATACAAGCAGGAACATCCCTGCATGCGTGAGTCTGTTCAAAGGATCAGGCTGTGGCTGTTTTAGTCTAGAGAACACAGTTACCCTTGGATTTCTTTGCTGTTTCCATTATTCAATGAGAATTATGTGTGTTTATGATAGTCCAACCAGCAAATAGAAGTGCACTGCAGATGTAGATATATTGTGAAGTGCAGCGGTTTACATTAATAGGAAGGATTTATCTTGTTGTAGTCTTGAATTTATGATGCTAAGCTGTGATATTTTCCTGTTCCAAAAATGTTATATTGCAGTGAGCTGATATCAGGGTAATAAAATAAATGTTTCTTTTTTAATTTAAACCACTGTAACATGCTAATAATGTTGGAGACAGGAAGAGAAAAATGCCTTTTTTTTTTTTTTCAGAAATGAATATAATGCCTCTGTATTACAATTTCCTAGCAAAATTCATTTAACTTAGATTCCTAAATGAAACTTCTCGTTTCGTTTAAGCTATTAAACAGATGTGGTTGAGGTCTTTAATGGAAGTATGCTTTTGGATAGAAGCTGTCAGGTTAACATGCCATCCTTGAATTAGTCTTTGGGACTCTTTGTTACTTATAATTCTGAAAAGAAAGTAGAGAAGCTCTAGTTGCTGGCGACGGTCTCTTCACTGGGCATTCAGGCAGCCCACACTCTTTGTTTGGTCCCTTCCAATTTATCTCCTCTTCTGGCTGTTGCTGGGGACCGTGGCAATGCCAGGGCTGTACTCAGGGTATCATTTGCCTTGTTCTTAGAAAACATGATAGAGTGTGATGGAAATCTTCCTGATGCCCCCCATCTCCCTCCCACTGCCACCAGTGCACTATGTACCCAGCTCCTGAGGGGAACTGGGTGAGCCTTCCCCACACCCTTGGATCTGCTGCCTTGTCAAGCAGGCAGGGAAGGGGATTCTCATCTGCCACACTTGTACAGCTGAGAAGAGGGAAGGTTGCTGTGGATGCTCTGCTTTGAATCCCAGCTCTGGGACCACAGCACAGCTTCCTCCCCAGGAAAATGGAGCTGCAGTGAGCCAGCGAGGTTAATGTTGGTCAGCTGGTGTTGTTATTATGAGGCCAAACCTTTTCCTCTTTGTATATCTGCAGCTGTGCCTCACTCCATGAGTGTTTTAGGGATTTCACTGGAATTGGCCCAGCATGAATACAGGTAGCTGTAAAAGACTGATCCTGGCTGTGTGGTGGGCTCGTGTTGGCTGCATTACTATTTTCACTGAGCACTGTCAGTTTAATGACTGTGAAGCACCATGGTTAGAAGTCAAGTGCTGTAAAATTTTCCCCAAACACACGTCTACAGCAGTGAGTGGACTTGCACATAAAATAGGCTATTGAATCTGAAAAAAAAAAAAGGATTAGTAATTGTGTGGAATATAGAAAGATTGTCATATGTGTGTATTCTTGTTACATTACACAGTTAAACAGTGTCTCTCTATCTTTGAGACAATATCCATTATTTAAAAGACTAGAAAAGAGTATTTGACATTGGCATGTTTAGCTGAAAGGTACTACTGGTATCCCAGTTTCAGGGTATATGGGCTTAACTGGGGCTGAAGGGAGAAAAAACTAATTATTTAAGTCCTAAAGTATCCCAATATTTTTGGTGTGCTGCTAATATGATTCATGCAGCTTTAGTTTAATAATAGATGTGTTTCTGTTCATGGACCATTAAAAGAACAACATTTTGTTAGAAAAAGTTACTTTTAAAATCCTGCACTGACTCTCTTAAGAGAGTACTGGGTAGAAAGTATTCTCCCTCCTTTTCTACACCACATTGACATGGAGAGATGGATATGAGGTGAAGTGGGGCAATTTCTGGCAGAATTAGTATAACCTTCCACCTGAGAAATGAATAGATTATTTTGATTCGTTAAGTGCTAGAAATTAATTGGTATTGAACTTATCCACATACTTAATGACATTTCCCTTCAGAACATTTCCTTCCTGCAGATGTTTCCAATGCATTTTTGAGATATATATTTCGGTTTAACAATAGAATAGACACAGAAGCTCTAAACCTTCAGGAAAAATTACTGTTTGCAACACTGAAAAAGGTGCAGCAACTTTAAATACAATTACTTACTCTGTCAATGTGCATCTTTCACCTATGACACGCTTCAGGTTGTGCTTGCTCTCTAGTTGCACCCCAGACTGAGATGAGCTGTGTTGTTGAGTGGATGAACGGGCAGCTGTATTCACCCTGTGTCTTAGCAGATGGCTGTGGGAATGAGAAGAAAAACAGATATTTTTCAGCAAAACTCTTGTGTTTTTTTGCAGATATGTATTCTTCTCCTTGCACAGAATCCTCAGCAATGAATAAACTCTTACCAGTGTATCTTGCTTGGAAATGTAGTTGAGACTTGCAGCTACTTGTAATTAGCATAATTGGAATATACATAACTGTATTATGGCTGAAAACTTGACACACTTTCTGTGTTTTCCTCATCTAAGAGGAAAAATAAAGGCTGGAGAAAGCCAAACCAGTCTTGTTTAAAATTATTTTTTTTCTACAGAAGTAACACCTTCTGTTACAATTAATGAGCATTGTTGTCTTTTGTTTAAATTCTTTGTTACAGAGGCTTAGAGCAAGAGGGCTTTAATAATAAAAAAGCCTTCTTGTCTGGAATGTCTGTCTGATAATAGCCTGCAAGATTTAAGAATAATACTGTAAAATAATTGGTTTTCAAATGAATAATTTTGTATAACTAATTGGAGAGCAAATGGAAAATCTGCATCCTCCAAATAAATGTAGTGTGTCTCTTTAAATATCCAACTGTTTTTCCTTCTGTTTTTTTTCATTCTCAAGAAAAAAATAATATCAAATCTCATTCAGGTTGTACTTAAATATGGCCAAACTGATAATTACATTATTACAGAGAAGGGCAGGATAGCTGGAGGATATGTACAAGGTGCATTAGTCCTGCAAATAGAAACTGATTTACTTATTGATAGTAGAGACACGTTTGAGTCACTTTATAGAATTAACAATTGATCAGCTTGTTAGGTTCTAGTTCTTCATAAGCACAGCATGTTTATTCATTATTGTCATTACATGGTGCAAGCAGATGAGGTCGTGATTAGTAAAGCAAAATCTAAAGATATTTGAACTTGCTTAAATAGAACTTTTGCAACAGGCAGTTTTTGAGCAATTCACTGATTCTCACTTTTCAGAAATAAATACAACTTATACCTGTCTGGTTAATTTGCATTTCATTTACTTTTTCTTTTTTTTTTTTTTTTTTTTTTCCAGAACCATCAAATCTATTTGTTTGCCAAATCCCAGTGATTCAGGCTTGTAAAAGTGCAACATAAAAATGTTACTTTCAAATTGCCTTGGTCACTGTAAATATATATTGATACATAGTATGGCAATGGATAAACTGAACAGGCTGCTGGAGGAGAATGGAATGATGTTATTGCAATAAATATATTCATGATTGTTTGTTACTAAGCATAAGTTATATTTTCTAAATCAGCATTGACTTCAGCCTGAGCAAACTCGATAGCAAAAATTCCCACAGAGGTTTCTCCTTCTACATATGACTAATATATTAAAGAAGATAAATAGTAATTTTTAAAATTTATTACACAGTAGGATTGAACACAAGAGGAAACCATTTTACAAATCTGAAAGTTAAGGTCACCCTGAGAAGAAAAGGACACTTAAGACGACTAGAAAAAGTAGGCTTCCTGGAGAAATTGAGATTCAAAGTTTACTCCTTTTCACAATGTCTTTTATAAAGCTTTAGAATCCCAAGTGTAAAACCAGGGTCTGTTTTGATGTGCAAATATTTCAAAACACTATTGTGGATAGGCATTTAGACACATCTAATCAGGGCTACAGATTAGCTCCCAATCTCTTTATTCATTATGGACTACGAAGCTTTTTGATGCTGGTTTTTATAATAAAATTCAATATTAGGGATAAACTCTCCAAACCATTTCATTGAACTCTTCTGATAGTTTTTATTAGTTTTCTTCCTTTCCCTTTTCTATTTATAAGCTTTTAAAAAAATCTTTTATGTACATGGCAGTGATACTGAACATCATTAAGCTTTTGGTTCATAATTCAGACTTCTAGGAGTAAGAAAATGTGTTCAATAGCAGTTTCTTAGGGCTTGTTAATAAAGTTAATGAATTATTTTTCTATTAGGCTGTTTTATCTTAGCTAATACTGCTTGCTTGTTTGAGCTGTAGCAAATCAGGACAACATTGATTTTCTTTAAGAGATGAATAATGAAAGATCTACATTCTTAAATATGTAGATAAAGATAAGTGACTTAATTAAAAAATTATCAGTGGAAAGTAGTAAGATGAATTAGCTGTTTCAATTTGTTGTATATGCCAATATGCTGTAACATAACCTGGAGCATTACATAAAATCCATTTATGATATTCATTTCTCTAATTTTCAATGTGATTTTATAGCACCTTCCGTTGCTCATTCTTTTTAAAGTTGCTCATGTACTGGGAATGTTAAATTCTTGGAACTATCTGCCCCAACTTCAGCTTACTTAGGCCTTGACTTTGCAGATGTTTAATGTCCAGTGCAATGCAGACTGATGAAAATAGTTCCACTCTGATCAATAGTAATGTTTATGGGCTTTGTCTTTGGTGGTGGAAGTCAGGTTAGGAGCCTGATTGTTTTTCCAGTGACTGGCAAATTCTGCTCTTTGATCACATGTGCTATGAATATCAGAGCTGGCAAAATTCCAGGCTAAATTGCTTCCTATTTTTTGACCAGCTTTATAAATTATACATGATGAAAAAAAATAAAGAAGAAGACATCTTGGGGCTTTCGTCTTTCACCCAGTGGTGCTTTTGATATCGTGTAGATCTCATCAGGGTACACAGTATAGAGGAGGAGCTGTTAGAGGAGGAGCTGCTTTATTAAGACATAGTAGTTGATCTTATTAAAGGAGGAGATAAACAGCCTTTTGCTGGAAGAGCTGCTCTCTGTCTTAAACTCTTTGTTGTTGTTTTTTTTGTCTCACGTAATAGAGTGAGCACCCGCGCAAGTTCCACTGGTGGATTCCCTAGTGGGAATAATTATGTGTATAGCACTGTGCCTTGAATAAGACTTTCACAATTCTCATGCTTAAAATCTAAGTGACTCCCAAGTCATGCTGCTTTTCAAGCTTGAAGATCGTCTTTTTCAGAATGTATTTTCTCAAATCTCAGCGCAGTTACAAATACATCATTTGACAAGCATGGCTGAGCTTCTGCTTCAGGTCCTTGGGTCACTGCCTTTCCATTGCAAATGCATTGTCCAACTGCTGTTTTGAAGGTTAGTTATTCCTATCTTTTCTAGACAGCTCTGTTAGCTTTCTAGGGTAAGACAACAGCTGGTTCACAAAGATTTTCAGAGATTGCCTCCTGACTTATGGCTCTCCTGTGTGAAATCATTCCGTTGGGTGATGAGAAAGAGGGGTATGTTGTAGGTAGGCTGTACTTAAAATGGGAAGGTGCAGGAGAAAGACTTTATAAAATCTCTGGGTACTGGTTGGTAGGGAGGACACAGGCTGAGAAGGCCATTAGGATGTCTCTTTAGAGCTTCCAGGGGATGGTTTGAGAATATGGTGTGTGATCTGAGCAGACAAATTTTGCTTTTGAGATTCTACCCAGCAATGCTGTGCCGAAGTGCAAAGCATTGAGGATAGACTGGTGCTTCAGGCTCAACTTTGTTTTATCTTATTTTATTAATTTTTGTCTTGCTTCAGCTTTTGAGTAAACATATTACTTGTGTCAATGAAATGAGTAGCAAACACCTGCCACGTTATGGATTTTGCTATGTTAGGAGTAACAAATGGGCGACAGTGTTTCTTGTTGAGAAGGGGAAGCCTGCCAGAATCAAAGATGTGATTAAGAGCCAGGGAAAATTAATTGCAAACCTATCAAGTCTGGTCTGGTTTTACTTTTGTAACATGGAGCTCAGTGATCTTTCTTAGATATGTTTTAAAAAAACCCAATTCTGTTCCTTGTGTGAATTTGGTTGAAACTTACCAAGTCACAGGAGAGATACTACTGCTGGGCTTCCCTGCCAGGGAAGAAACTCTGGACTTCTTGGTTTCACTCTGAAGCATTTGTGCTCAACACTGTACAACACTCAGACAGGACATGGCTGTTGTTCTGTGTTTTGGGACGTGAGTCTCAGACAGGTGGGACAGAGGTCTCCAGTGGATTAAAACTCCAAGGGGTCCCAGCTAACCTGCAGCCCTCCTGTGGAGCTTAAGCCAGGCTTAAGCACCATAGTCAGAGTTAATTTAGCATGGATCTAGGCACAGAGCAGCAACGCCAATGCTAAACCCCAGCCTATCTCCTTAGTGCACTGCTTGTGCTTCCAGCCTGAACGCTGACAAATAGAGTGTGTGTCTTGGCTCTTCGTGTGACATCCAGCCTGCTCTTGATCCTTCCCCACACTTCTGGGTCTCTGCTGGAAGATGACACCTTTTTGTTGATGGATTTATTTGACCCTATACCCTCCTGAGTGGAGAACAGGAAGCTTCAGAAACTAATACTTTCCAGTAAGGGTGACTATTATAGTAATATTCCATTATTAAATTAGAAATTTTTCATATTCTCGAAGAACAGATGTTGAGACCTTCAGGTTAAAAAGGCAATAGATTATTTATGCAATACTGCTATTTTCAGTTAATAAGTTGGATGGTGCCATTGCAAGCAGGGAAATCATTAGGAATTCTTGTACAACTGAGTAGTCAAATTAGAAAGGACAAAACAATGGTTTAAGAAACCAGCTGTCCCTGGCTGGAGTGCAAAAATAATTTAAAATGATAAAACACACCTTCTACTGGCTATTTACTCTGTTTTGCACAGTAGTATCAGTATACCAAGCAAGTTATGCTGTCTTTCTGACCTGTAGATGCTACAAAACATTTCATACTCACTACTACATACTACAAAATGCTGAAAATTCTACAATTTGAATAAAACTGAACATATAAATACCCATGTATTTATCCTCTTTACTCATAGCCATCAGCTTAGAAAAATACAAAAGACCAAGAGGGTAAAATAAAGGTGGTTGCTCTCTTGAAAATGTCCTTCGGGTGCTCAGCAAGCAGTTTCTGTGAGCAGAGAAGAGAATTCTGACCATTGGTTGTGAATTTTAGGAGAGGTCAGAGACAGGCAGAATTTAATCCCTGGTTGAAAACCAATGTGTTAGATTAAATTGGCAGTAGATATCTACATGGAAACAAGTGAGGTTTGCCTGAAATGGTGCAAGGCACAGCTCAAAATTAAAAATCTGTATTTTTTTTTTTTGATGCAGTAGTACTCTCTGGTGAGGTAAAGTTCAGTTACCTGCAGCCTCTCTTGCTAATCTGGGCCAAAATGCTTCTCATGTGCAAGGAAGAGAGAGGAAAATAGAAATCCAATGTGATTTTCCATATTCCTTTTTTTTTTTTTTTTTTTTTAAATTACTGTTGCTGTTTTGCATTTAATTAGTGACCAGTATTGAAGTAAAACATCTAACAAATTCCTGCTCTGGTCCCTGAGATGCAGCACATTTTTAATAACAGCAGGTTTTAATCTAAAGCAGTGACTGTCTTTGCTAATGGCCTTTTTTCAGTCTGTGTATCTGTCTTGCCTATTGCCAGGCTATGGAAATGCTTTGAGCAATAACCCTAGAATTTGAATCCGTGATGCAACCACTCCATAGACCTCTTTAAAAATGTATCTCACAGTGTAGAAAATTCAGATGGGATCAGTTGAAGTGAGAGAGTTTCACTTTTGTGTTCCAGTTCATCAATCTTTAAAGCGACACTGGTAGGTCAAAGGGGTCTAACACTGATCGATTTACAAGAAGAATCCCTTTTTAGTGAATCCCAATTCATCTCCAATGGGCAAATGAACAAAAATAATAATAAAAATAAAAATAAACCACTCACCAGGGTCCCAGTGGGGGAGTACTTCATTAGCTCAGGCCCTCACACAGTCTTTAGTTACTTGTTTCTTAGAATTCATAATCCAGTCTGATCTGGTTTTTTTTTTACAGCCCATTATGTTTTTGTTCAATTAGCTCTTACTGGATCTGGGTAATTGTAGTTGACTAATGTCCACCACCCCAGAGGGCATCCCTTTGAGGTTAGGTTCCTTGCAATACGATGATAACAAAGCATGGTGGTATTTGGGAATTTGGGGTGAGCTTCAGGGATGGCCAGAAAAAAACATATATCCTGTCAATATGAACTCCTGTCCTCACCAAGGAGAGCACAGTCACATCTCAAGTACATAACTCCTTTTGGGAAAGATGTTACAGAAGGACAACTCAGGTCACATATGAATTCACCCTCCTTGTGCAGCTGGTGGCATTTTGGCTTCAGCATCACACCTTAATGAGAACACACGGGACATTGCCTGGTCACCCCAAAAGGCAAATATCTGTCGAGCAGCAGCTCAACAGCAGTTGTCTCAGGATCTAGCAAAGTGCTCATGGTTGATCTTGTTTCCCTGTAAGGATGACTGCAGTTGTGTTACAACCAGTGTACTGGCAAAGGTATATGTGGTAATAAGGTGGAAGTAAATGGGGCATGTTGAGGGTATATTTTAAAGGGATTATTGGTGGGGAAAAACTTCTGGGAAGTTTTATGTGAGATGGAGGGTCTATATTGAGTTGCCTATCTGAAATCACAGAAAAGTACTATCTGCTGAGACATTTTATTCTTGCTGCTAATTCTTCTATGATTGGAATTTGGAATTTGCTCTATTGTAGCTAAGCCTGAGTACTGTACTCCCTAGGACAATATTTACAGTTCATTTAATCAAAAATGGAAAAAATATGTATTGTGGGAATCTGAAAGACAAGATTCTGTGAATAGTGAGAGATCAGAGAAAGGGAAGACTTTTGCAACCTGTTTCCTCTAGAAAAACAAACAAAGAAACAAAAAATTTGCCAGAAATAACTGAGTGTCCACCCAAGGTAGCTGAAAATGTTGGTTCCTATTCAGATGCTAATATCTGTAACATCCTTCAGGTTCAGGAGGTACAACCCACAGAAAGAAAAGCTGTTATTTTATTGAGCTCTGCCATTGTGAGTATGAGTGCAGACAAATTATATCTGGGGGAGGTGAGGAGAAACAACTACCTATATGTGACTGAAACTGGAGGCTGTGGTAAAAGGACAGTGCTCTGGGAAACAGAAGATAGAGAAAACCTTCAGAGAGAGATTTGGAAGAGGCAGTGCTGGCTCTCACAAGGTGTAAGAGTCAGTCAGCACTTAGCTTGGTGAGTGACTATTTGTGTCAGGCTTTGTTGAAAAATATTAATTACGGTTCATTTTTTAATGTTTTGTTTCCCCATCTTTCTGGCAAACAGTACCTCACTGTTAAAAGAGTGAGCTAAATGTGCCACCAAGTTAACTTCGTGAATCTTGAGATTTCGTTTCATAAAGTCCCTGTTTCCTGGATGAAAATAATTGGAGAGATTTTTCTTTTCTGTTTTCTAATTATTTTTAAGAGAGTTAATAGCTCTCTAGCAGTGATGAAAAGCTGATTAAAAGCTGATTCTTGTCTACCCTGAACATAAACAATCAACAATTTATTACTTCAAATATCTCGCATCTTTAAGACAATCATAATTGCCTCCAAGTGAGGCAGGGAAAGTGGGGGATCTCATACTTCATTTCCAACCCTGTGCATTTCAAAGCATAATCAAATTTATGCCACTTACTCTTCCCTCCCAGTTTCTCCCATCAGTCAGGCACATGGTTACATGATCATGAACTGGCTTTTGCTTGAACAAAAGGGCAAAATCCATCCTAGGCAGATTGGGAGCTAAAAGCCTGAAGTTTGTCCTTCTCTGAGCTTTGTGAAAAAGACTTTTTTTTAAGTTTAAAAAATAAAAAAAAAAGAAAATTAAAGAAAAGAAAATAAAAAAAAGAAGAAATAAACAAGAAACTTTGCTAAAGCAGCCATCAAGAGGACATGCTGTTACTCACTCAAAGTCTGGCCATGGTCTTTCCTTCAGAGTACCTGAGCCTCCTGCATGCAAATGTGTTGTTACTTCAGCTCTGACAGTTACTGGAAGGAGGACCCTCTGACAATCCAGGTGCTCAAGGGGGAAATACCATGGGAACACCTTCTCTTTCTGCTTCTGAAGAGCAGTTATCAGCTTGCCTTGGCTGCTGCTTGGTAGTGCAGCAACAGGGAGGTTTCTAGGACTATTCCCTTTGTCCATCCCTCAGCACCTTTTGGGATTTTTCATTGTAACAGAAGCCAGAGCTCTTACCTGGCTTCCTTATGCCAGTGATGGGATAAAGCCAGCAGCCAGCAGATGATTAACCTGCTCTAAACTGGGAGACCTTTTTTCACCATTGATCACTATATAATTTGGGGAGAATCTCCTTCCCTGCCTGCCAGCATTCCCTTGATGCTCACACACATGCTGCTGCTAAGCAGGTGAACCTCCGACAGGAGGCAGGGAGAGATGCTATACAAACAAGAAGAGAAGAGACAGAAAAGAGGCCTGAGGGACTGGGCTGGAAGAGGAAAGGATGAAGGAAATCCCTTCTGGAGGTAAGGAGGAAAAATGTAATTTATGAGACTTCTTCAGTATCAGTAACTGATACTGCTGGAAATTAATATATGTGAGAGCACATGTTACCTTATGTATCATATCTGGAATTTTTCTGGTTACAAGGAGAGAGAAAAGAGACTGCAGGAGCAAGGTAGAGCCTCTCAACATACATGTCTGCCAGGGCAACTAAATCAGCTAGTGCATGCTGCATCATCACATATGATACATCTTTCTGAGATCTGTCCAGGTTTTAAATTTGCTTTTTCTTCTGGCAGTGTAATATTGATTCCAGCACCACAGGGCCAGTGGCTCAGGAGATAATTAACAGATATAACTATCTGCTCATTTTTCTTCTTAACTCAGTAGCAGGCTGCTGTCAGGAATTAGAAAACCTTATATGACTCCTGGTAAGTGAAAGCACAATACAGACAATGTTACAGCTTCAGCCTCAGCCAGGTGTCTCAAACCCAGTGAGAGCCAAACCTGGCTGTGCCATCCCCATCCTGGGACTGAGGTGCTCCAGTTGGCTCCAAACCAGCAAATGCTTCTCCATGGTACAATGCTGAGCAGAGATCATTGTTCAGGACTCAAAACCAGTGCCAGAATAGGAATGAAGTTCTCCCTAGGTCAGCACTGTGTAGAGTGAGGGTGCACTCTGGGTGGTGGTCAGTACTTCATCCAGCAGGCTGTTGCCAGACTGTGGAAAAGCAAATAAAACTGGGAGATTGGTTCTGAACATGTTTTTGTTCATTTAACTAGGATTGAGATTGAACAAGGCTGGGTTCTCCCTTAAAGTGCAATTGTGTATGGACCCAGCTCCACATCTCTACTCCACTCCAATGCCTTGCTGATTTATTAGCAGCATTTTGCCTCTGTCATTCAATGACAGAAAATGAGGAATTACATTCAATTTTAAATATTTATTCTTTTTGAGTAACAGTTCCTGAACTGTCAGGAACCTGGGTCTGGAATTTTCCTATTGAGTAGAGCAATGATTTTTAAAAATACCTTGAGGAGCAGGTTTTGATAAGCAAACAGTGTTTTCTAACACTGGGTAAAAAGCTTGTCCCACAGCATGAAAGTGACAAAACAAGATCAAGAAGCTGGGTTATAGCTCTCTGGGGTCTGTGTCCCTCCCCTCCTGTGCAAGTTTTGTTCTTCACTATTGCGACAAGAAATTCTACATGCTTGGGGCAGAATATTCCCCCAGTCCCAAGCAATGTTATCTTTGTACAAAATGGGAATATCAAAAATGTTACCTTTTAGTCTGCTAGTACTTATCCCATGTACTACCCTGGGACTGACAGAGAGAACAGAGAACCACAAGATATTTTGCTATTGGCTTATATAATTGATAACTCAGGTGCTAAAAATGTGTGTTCAGACTATAATTACATTTCTGTAAATTTAGTGCTGTATTTATGAAATGCTTCTCCTTAGAATCTTTAAACAATTAGCTAATGAGCCCCAAGTGGAACAATTATTCCATATACCCAGACAGTTGGGATTCTTCATCACCAGGCACTGTGCATCCACTGCTCATAAAGCATGTTTGTCTTCTAAAAGCAAAGCCAGTTATTCTGTGCTTTCCTCTTGGAACATTTAGTGAATTGAGGCAAGAGCAGAGACCAGGTTACACTGGAGACACAAAAATGGACAGACCTGGTTGCAGTCAGGGCCTAATATAGCTTAGGGAAGCACGAGTGGACATGCTGCAACTATTCATGGTGAATGAGGCATTTTGGGGAATAGTAAGAGAATATGATATTCTAATGCAATAGAATTAGAAACAAATTTTGTTGCATAAGGACTCTGAGAGTCACCAGTAAGATATCTAAATATAACACAAGCTGACCCTGTGTGCATGGGAAAAAAAAATAAATCAATATATGTAGGAGGTATTTTCAGTTTCTACCACAATTTTCCTGCAGCAGCCTCTGACTTGATGACTGTCTGTGGTCAGGGTACTGAGGATGACACTGTGAACAGTGACTATTTACCTCACAATTATGTTCCTGTGCTTTTTCTTTTTTGCTTCAAGGCATAAAGGAGATGCAATCCTGTTACAGTCCCTGAACAACCGTGTAATCTAACCCTGTGGATGGAGAAGGGAGCCTTGACCATTGCATAGGTGTTCAGCTAAGTTATATACTTTTGAAGCAGGCTCTGTGAGTTTTTTGAGCAGTTTGTACCACTAGTTTCCCACACTCAGATACAGAAATTTTCTCCTCACGCTCACACCAAATTATCTTTGTAGGACACTTTCTTTTTATGCTATTTGTAGTAGCTACAGGCTACAGTTCTTTAAATCCTGTCCTTCTTTAAAGCAAACCCCTCAAGGACACAGTTAGCACGTCTCCAATAAACTTTCTTTTCTTGGCTAAACAAACACATCTACTTCAACCTTTCTTTACTGCTCACAATTGCTGAACTTCTTAATCTTCATGTGTTTCCTTGGGATTGCCTCTTGTTTTGTATATTTTGTGTTGCCTCTTAATTTGAATGGTGACCCATAGTCAGAGATCATCTACTACTGGAATGTGAGCCCTGGGCTGGCCACCAGGCACTCAGAACAGGTCTGGGATGTCCCAGTGCTTTATCCAGAGACACAAACTGACATGAGGTCACCTCTTCCACCCCTTCCCTCCCCTCCTCCCTCAAGTGACCTCTTCAGAATAACCTGCCAGCTCACCTGGATCCCTGGTGAGTGGGAAGAAAAGCGAGTGACCTGCTCTATAACAGGTCAGTTTTCCTTCCATGGGAGAAATGAAATAACTCCCTCAATTCAGAGTAAAGAAAACAGTGTCATACTGCTGGAGATATCTGTGCAACGACTTTAATGCTTAGCGACCTGGCAGGCAAAGTTTACAGTAGGGGAAAATGTGTATTTGCCATGTCTGAAACATCCTGCTGAAGAGATTTCCTTCAAAGATCTTTCTTTCCACATCTGTTGGCATGCTGCCTGCTTTGCATGAGCGTTGCTCTGCTTCTGGGAGGTCGGGGGGAGTGAGGCCAGGCACTGTCTCTGCTCTGCCTCCTCTTTGAACAGGGCTGAAGCAATTCCTGTGCTTCCTTGAGCACAGTGCCTGCAAGCCTGCCCATCTCTTAACTAGGCCATACACCGGGGGGAGGGAGAAGATTTTGAGCTGTAGTGAGGGACTGAAAGAACTGGATAATCACAATGAAAAATTCTCTCTGATAACTGTGGTTGAAAGAATTGAAAGACTGGGCTGTAATGAGGATGTATCTCTGTTGGCTCTCCAAGTTGGGGAGTCTGTGCCGCCTCAGAAATGAAACCTTGATGGCAGTACTTAGCCAATTCAGAAGTTTACTTTGGTAGAAGGGTTTGTTGTTTTTTATTTTTGTGGGGTGGTGATGAATAATGAATAATGCTGTGGAGAAAAAGATGTATTCTGCCCCTGCTCTACAGTTACAATAGCTGCACTTTACTCTCTGAGCAGTCTTGTTGACCTTGATGGGCTTTTTCTGGATGAAAGATAAGGGCTTACTTTGAATTGAGAGACCCGATTCTCAAAGGTTTTCCTAAGAAATTCAATTTCTATATGAGATTCAATTTAATTTAGATGATTGTCTCATAAACAGCGATTATAGTGATCAGTTATTTTTGCCAGTGTAACTCATATGCTTCATTTGCAAGTCTACTTCTTGCCATGTAAATACACTTGAAAGCTGCCAGTTAGTGTATATGAAACACCTACTATTCCTTTGGCTTTAGGGGACCTGGCCTAGCCCCTGTAAATTGTCTTCCATCAGGTTTGGAATAGACACCTGACTTGTCTGCCTCAGCAGAGGAGGCCACAGCTTTGATTTCAAACTCCTCCTTACTCTGTGTGAGCTTGATATCTTTTGTCAGTCCTCTAGCTCTCACCCGCAGTCCCTTGTTTGGATTTGTTTTTGATTCTGTGCACGACTGTTACTGCTTCTGTGTGACCTGAGTCCCACTGGATTGAACTTGGAGGCCACAAACTCTCATTTAAAAGGAGTTCAACTAAAAAAAAAAGCTTTCCAACAGATCATCCACCCTACTCACTATTCCCTTTGGTATGATTAACTGAGGAAGGCTACAGTGGCTGAGGCAGAGAATTAGGGTGGTTTAGGCATATATTTGCAGTCCTTCCAGCACATCCTCTTAACATACTCACAAGTGAAAGGTTTTGTTCTCATCTTTAAAGCAGACACTAAAGACAGATAGACCCTAGAGAACTCGAGATGCTGGTGAAGACAGTCACATTTCCCCAAGACACATAGAATGTCTGTCTGTCTGAGGATGGTCCAGCTGCTGGTGTGGTCGATACCTCATGCTATGTGCACATAATTTCAGTTCAGTTCTTCCTTCTTAGGAGGGTGTGGGTTTTATTTCCTTTAGCTCTCTTAAAAAAAACCCCAAAACTTAAAAAAAATTGCAGGTGAAGCATGTTGGAAGTCTGCTGGGCTCTGTGAGGTGCTGGAATCTTCTGCAGCCCCTCCATGGTTTTTGCCATGCAGTAGTGAGGAAGCACAATTGCAGTTTGGTGCTACTTCATTTAGATAACTTGCTGTCTGAAGAGTTTTCTCACTTTAGTTTGCCTTATGCTGTGGAGCATGATGTGATGGGGGTCTCCTTCAGTGATACTTGTGGGAGTATAAATGCAGCAGCAAAGCTAGGAGTAAAGGATAAAGAAATTTTAGTCTGGCTACTCTGTGTATAACTTTGTGTCCTTCCTCAATTGGTGTGGAGCCTTCCTACCTGTTGTAACTGTTACTTGGTGTGAGCAATGATGGGCAGAACTGAGACCTTTAAGCACTTTCCTTGTCCCTGTGTGATGTGCCAGCTGGGTAAAGAAACAGATATATCAGGAGGGAACATGAGGTACAACCTGGAAGGTTTGTCACCTCTGTTTGTGGTATTGATAAAGATCGTCTCCGGTTACTGTATCTTCTGAGGTTCTCTTGAAAATACCTATGTTAAAAGGTTGTCAGTGATGTGAAGAGATGCAGGACAAATTTAACAGGACAAAGCCTTGCAAGGAGATGCTTCCTCCATCTCACTTGTGAGGAAGCTGGGGACACGACGATGGTGAGCCCCGAGTGTGGGCAGTGATACTGGAGAGCGTTTCATCTGCCGGCAAGAGACCTAATGAGATCAGATGCCTAGAAGCAGAAGTTGGACGGATTAGAAATCAGGTGCAGTGTTTAAAGAGAGGTTAATTAACTGTTGGAATAACTTAGCTGTGGTGAATTTACTGCCACATGAAGTCTTCAGATCAAGCTAAAGTTACCTGACCTGATGCGGAGATTTCTGAGTGAGGGAGTAAATTCAGAATCTAAACCACGTTATTTCCCCCTGGCTGGCCCATTTCTGCTGGGATCACAGGGCACCTTGAGGAGATGGGGATGCCTGTGAGACAGTGAGGGAGGCTCAGGACTGCTCCTGCCAGTGCCCCAGCTTCTGAGCGAAGGGCGAATGGGAGTCCTGTGACAGCAGCGTGTTAATATGATTAATGACGAAACTTAATTTGCACGGACAGTTCATTCTCGCACAAAGGCGTGCTCGCAAATTAGAGGCTTTACGGCGGGCGGGGGTCTCCGGGGTCTGTGTGTGTGTGTGTTATAGCTCGGAAGGCCAGGACGGCTCCGGCGGGGAACAATGAGCGGTGCTCGGCAGAGGTACCGGTGCACGTTGCACGGCGGAGATTTAATGAGATTTTCGAGTAATGACAAAAGTTGGAAGTGTTTAATAGCTCGTCGCTAAATTATGCATGCAGCCCGGTCCGGGCACAGCTCCCCTGTGCCGCAGGTCGCCGCCGGGAACCCGCCGGGCAGGGCGGGGCGGGAGGGGATGGCGGGCGCCATGGCAGAGCCGCCGGGGCGGCAAGAGGCCGCCAGGGGGCAGCAGCGCCACGCTGCAGGGTCCGCGGCTGCCACCTCGGGTGAGAGCCCTCGGATCGGTTCCCCCCGGTCCGGATCGGCTCCCCCCAGCCCGGATCGGCTCCCCTCGGCCTGGATCGACTTCCCCCAGCCCGGATCGCCTCCCGGCAGGCGCTCCAGGGCTATCGAAAATAAAGTCACTCCGCACGCACACAACGATATCCCCGCT
Organism: Ceyx melanurus; assembly: GCA_024611195.1. Lineage (NCBI taxonomy): Eukaryota > Metazoa > Chordata > Aves > Coraciiformes > Alcedinidae > Ceyx > Ceyx melanurus. Next base: position 6,822 of record JANHGL010014460.1, on the reverse strand, counting down.
GGCAACCCTCCAAGTGCTGTCAGGTCTGGCCGACGAGCGTCACCTGCCGGGGCTCGGCCCTTCAAAGGGGGCTTTGGAGGGGCATTGCCGGATAAGTGCCCTGATTGGCGTCGTTCAGCCGTGTTGGTGTTGGTGAGCTGGTTTGTAACAGGTGGAACCAGTGGGCCAGCGAGGTGTTTGCTGCAACTCTTCTCATGTTTGTTTTTTAATTGTGTCTCTTTCCCTTCAGACTCCAACAGCAGCCCTTTGAAAACACAACTAGTGACCAGACCAAATCTTCATTTTCTCCTCTTCTGAGAAGTTGCAGCTGTTGCTCTGTTTTCTCGCAGTTCTTCATTCATTAGGACATAAGATTTTCGTGGGGCTGAGAGGGGGGTTAAACTCTCAGGCTGGCAGATCGCCCTGTAAAGGAGCCTATGTGGCACTGGTTGGTACTTGCTTCTCTCTTACCAATTGTTTTACAGAAGAGGAGCCTTTTAAGGGATGCACTATCTTTATTTTAAGTGAGGAATTATTGAGAATGGAGAAATTAAGGCCTTTTTAATATTTAATGGGCGGAGGTTTTCTAAATTATTTAATAGCTTATTATAAAAGATGTCATAAAATGGTTTAGTAATTTATTCTTTACAGAAAGTAGCTGTAAGAAGTATTTTGCAACATGTAAATATTGGTAGGAAAAGTACCTAATTTAAAATGCTATCTTATTCCATCTGTCAAAGGAATTATACAATGCCCATACAATTTTCAAATAACTTTAGACCTTTATTGTTTCTGTTCTTGGAATGCTTCTCTGGCACAGGGGAATGCTGTTTATACCCATTTTACTGGAGAGCAGAGGCACAGAGATCAGACTGTGCTGGGACTGAGGTGCAGCAGACCTGTCTGTTGCAATTACCCTCAAATACCAGAGCCCACAGTCATAGTTTGGACACATTGATGCCCTGAATAGCGACGTAGGAGAGGTGTGTGGCCTGAATTGGGATCTGGAGCAACTAAGGTGCAAAGCAGGAGTTGTTCATGGTCAACCTCTACATAAATACTGAGAGTGGAGCCTTTTCCCTCTCCCCCTTCTTCCTAATTCCTTCTTTTCTGTAGATTTACTAGAGATGCAGGAGGGGGTTCAGTTTCCTTCTGTCTAGAGCTCATTCTGCTGGCCAGTGGCTGGTGGGAGGGCTAGTGCCTGCTCTGGGAGCAGCTGCTCTCTCAGGCCACACTGCCCCACAGCTCCTGATGCAGAAGGTCAGGAGTGCTTTCCTTGTATGTGCAAGGTGAGTGGCTCTGCTTTTGGAAGCTATACTGTGACCTGAGATGAGTCAGGGACCAGCAGAAAAAAACACCAATCACAATATCCACACAAAACGTGGTTTCACCAGGAGAAGCCTGCAATTCCTTTTACCATTATTAATCAGGTGAGCCTCTGGTTTCTGTTTCTAATCTGCCTCCTTTATTGACATAAACCACCTCAATTTCAGACTCACAACTGTGCTCTAGGTATTTGCCTTACATAACCTCAATTTTTTAAGAAATTTTGCTGCCTGGAAGGCATCAGAAAGCCCTGAAATATGCTGGTGTCTGTATCTTCTGCCCCTTTTGCTGTATCCATTTAATTAAAATAATCCATACTTCCTCATCTTTTACCAGTGTTCAACGTGTGTTTACAGAACACTGAAGTTACTATTTACCCATAGATGCATCTACACTGGGCTTTTTCCTCTCTAATAAACAGATAAGCACTAAAACCCGAGTCAGTTTATTGCAATATTGATTCCTACAAGAGCACTGTAAGAATATATTTATCTATCTGTCCTATTATGAAATGGGTAAAAATGTACCACACCACCATTTCAGTCATTCAACACTATCTTGAAAAGACTGTTTGATTTTTCTTAACAGGCCTTTTGAGGCACACTGTTTTTAAATATTTTTTTATTTATTTATTGTGTATTTGCAGAAGAAAGGATTATTCCAGGATGGTAGTGCTTTGTGTGAAGACCTGTCTTAGCCCATGTTTTGTTTTGATTAGAGTTGCTGAGTTGCAATTTTGGCTCACTCTGAAACTCTTCACATTGGAAAGAGAAGATGGAGTAAAATGGGATTAATTATAGATTGCTGGACCGGTACCTCTTTAATCCCAGGAATTGCTCTATTTTCTCCTGGTATTTTTAACAGAAAGGAGTTGAATATCTTGTGCCAGAGGCTTTTTTCCCCTGAGCTTCTGAAAGGTGTCTGCCTATGTGCTTTTATGACCCAGAAGATGCTTTACCCTCTGATACGGCAGTGTAATTTTGTGGGGTTTTTTTAAACAACTTTCTAATTGATCAAAGGAAGGGTGAACTAAAAAGCATGGTGGAATAAGATGAAAAAAGGTTATTGTGATCACTCCATAGGTGAGCAACCACATTATTATTACTCTCACAAATTGCACCATGTTGTGTTTTCAATAGCAGAAGGTCAAGTTGAGCCCAGGGATGGAAGTGAGAGAACAAATATAAACAATAAAAGCAAAGAGATTCAGATTGTCTCTGAAATGGAACCTTTGAGCTTGTGATTCTGTGGAACATGTGTCTGTACTGCTGCAAAAGTGTCTCCAGAAGGTGATTTCAAAGAGTAGCTTCTGTGTGTCAGCGGGCTGGGTATGAGGTGTGATGTTGACAGTGAGCAGAGACAAGTGTCAGGGGTTCTGTACTGCATTGATAACACAGGTAGGATGCAGCCCTACAGCCCCTCTGCTCCTGAGGCAGCCAGACTCCAACAGATTTGACCAAATCTTTATGAAGACAGTGAAAGATGTTTTCTTTTTTTTTCCCCCTTTCTTTAATAATCTCTGGTTCAAACTGTTGGAAGTTTCACATAATCTCAAGGAAATCTGTTTGCACTAGGGTGATGTCTTAAACCTTACAGCTTTCACAGTGGTTGGGTGGCAAGAGGGCACGTGGTCAGGAGGACACAGTTTGCTGCACACATTACGTTGTAATTTCCACTGTAGTGAACTCTGCCTTTCCTTAATGTAGTGATATTTCAGAGCTGCCTTAGCATGGTTTCTCTGTGCTCTTGGAAACAAGTGGAAAGAGCAATACGAGTGCTGCCTTTTGCCTTGGGTTGCACTGTAGATGGCACTGTGAAACAATGATTTGGGGGAGGAAGATCTATTTCACAGCACCATTCCAGCCGTTAATTGCAGTGTAATGTGCCTTTCTTTCTAGGTCCCCAAAGCGAAGGAAACATTCTGAAATGCAGAAAGGCTTATTTGCTGCTGCAAATGGGAATCTGGAATAACTATGAAAAACACACTGAAATAATTGTGTTTGACTGGAACAAAATTCTTGCAAAGTCCCCAAGGTAAGAGCACTTTTTATCTTTCAAAAGACACTGAAGATTTGCTGTTCTGGTTAGCAACAATATCCACTTGAATCCAACAGAGAGTGAAGGCTTGACATTTCTGAAAGTGGCAGCCCACTGACGCTGAAGGGCTCAGCACCCCTTGCTGCATCTGTTTGCCAAATTTCATTTTTTCCCCTGCCTTTTTAAAGATCCTTCTGTATTTATTTATATTAGTAGTCTGGAGACTTGTGTCCTGTCCACCCGCGTGGCAGACTGAAGTCTGCCAATGTATCATTTTAATGGTGCTGGGTGCTTTTAGCAGCCTTTTAGTTTGGGCAAGACTAAGTCAATGCTTTGCAGTGATACACTTATTCCTGGATTTGAATACACTCACCAAGGGGTAAGGTTACCCTGTTAACCTGATGAAACCTGGTTTCACATTCCCTGTCTAATATCAGGACCTTTAGCTTCAAAACAGTCAAACTCATGATTTGGGAAAGCTTTTGAAATGAGGTCAGCACACAACCATTTCCACTGAGCCCAGCTTTGCTCCTGCACTGGGAATGATGGGAACACCTGGGTTCACTTACATGCTGATATGGCAGCTGTTGAGCAGGCAGTGAATGATTTGGGAATAAATGCCCATCCCTTCCACCAGCTCACACCAAAAAGGCAATGCCTAGAATGTTTAATGTGTGGTAATTGATTCCAAGGGTAGAAGCCTTGAAAAGAGGATTCTAGAGCAAGAAAACTAAGGTTAGTTCAGCTGTCTTCTTAAGAGAATGTAAATTAAGCTACCTGGGGAAGATTAGGGTGACTAAAATCTGGTGGTAGGTTGATTTCAGAGCTTACTGAGCAGTTTCCTTAGACTAATACTGGCTTGACAGCAGTGCTAACATTTCTGCTTGTTTCACAGTGATTCCATCCCATTCGATGCAGTAGCATTATGTGGTTCAGCTGGGTGCAGTAGGTGAACTAGGTCCTTGCTTATTAGCTTCTCTGAATTAGCCTGGGAGTGCCCCATGAAAGGGTGCTTGTGGGGTAAGCAAGGACTGGTGACATCTTTATCTTCTGGGCTAGATTCAGGCTCCTCTATACAAAAGAGCCTCAGTTTGTTCTTTTCCTGTACTGGGTTGTTTGCATTTGGGGTGGCAACCTATTGGGCTTGAGACAGAGCACCTTTTTAAAGCAAGGAAAGGTATCTTTTTGTCAAATCAGTGCTTAAAATGTGGTTTGTTTACATGTTGCTTTGATTTGGTTTGTTTTTTTGGTAGTTTGTTTTGTTTTTGTTTTGTTTTTGTTAAATCTGTAGACTGTGAGTTATTTCTGGCAATATTTGTGTAGCTTTGTAAAACAGGCTGGAGTAAAATCTACAAGGACAGCTGAAGGTGATGGGTTTTTCACCAATGTATTTTTTTTATTCCTCAAGTGTAAAATACTGTTTGTTGCTAAAAGATATTTACATGCAATGGGCTTTTGATCTCTTAACTTTTGATATTAATAAGTGCATTTGTGATTTGTTTGGTCTTTATCAACATTCTTACCTGTATACAACGAGAGAACTAAATTGCTTTGTGATGTGCAAAAGGGGAAATTATGCAAGTGCTTTTAAATGAGAGAACTTGGCATCTGTTTTGGTTTCATTTGTAGATGGTTATTGAATTTAAAGCAGGTTCCAAGTGCTTCACCTGGCTTTGAGAGTGCAACTGTCTAAGGACTGAGTTTTTGGTGTTTGGTTTTTTTTTTAACTATGTCTATTCATCACTTCAATATTGGATTAGCTGAATAATCTCAAGTATTTTAAAGATATGCAGATAAAAAAAATTATTTAGAAAATACTTGGAAGAAACAGAATTGAAATCTGCAGAGGAAAGAAGTTCCCAAAGGACTTTTTGGTGCAAATAAGCATGTTTATGATAGGCTTGCCCAAATCCCAGCATGCTGATTAACTGCAGACTAACGTCACTGCTATGAAAGCAGTATTTAGTTCAATGTATGCAAATCTATAAATTGCCTTTAATTAATTTGATGTATTCCTGCTTACAGCATTTGCTGAAGGCGTGGAACGTTGTGTCTAAGGGTTCAACTGCATAATGCCCATTTATGTATAGCATGAGTAATAAATCATCATAACTGAGTTTAAGGAAATGATTAGATTACCTTTCTATATGATGAATGGCATAACATAAGCTATTGAGGGATTTAATTGTAGATATTTGCAGTAGAATTATTGTGGATTTGTGATCTTAGTTCTAACACGAACACAAGACTAACAACATCCGCCTTCTGTAGGGCAAATGTTTCCTGAAATGCAGTTTCTAACACCCTGGCAGAGCAGTGAGCCCTCACATATTAGTCTGAGGTGCTGGTTTCAGGAGTGTTTAACCCTCAGCAAATGTCTTGGTCTTGATCCAGGGAAGGTAGCAGAGGTTGTGTGCTTGGGAGATCCAGCCAATTCAGGGGCATGGCTACGTGGGAGCTGGGAGCTTTAGCAAGCAAGTCCTGAGAGATATTGAATAAAATGTCATTTTTTTCTGTGATTTCTCTATAAATTTGAGACAGGTGCAGTTTAAAAACAGCAGGTCAGCTTCTAAATATATTTAAATTTGAATGTGGATGGATCTCAATCTCCCCAAAACACAGCTCAGATTCATAGACATACATTGCACTCATTCTGTCTTGTTCTACTAAATTTGTCTTTGTGGGTAATATGATGTATGATCACTGTTGCATTGCTTCTAATGGTAAAAAGTGCTTAACAAAGAACTGATCCCAACTAAACCAGGAATACGATGATTTTTTTGTCAGTGTTGTCTTGTAAGAAGCCATGTTAGTTGTTCTTCAGCATCTCTTCAGCTCTTCCTTCCCCCACGACATTTTTATGTTATTCCTTGCTCACATTGTTCTTTCACTCAACTGCTTCCTTTTCTGCCTCCAGGATGAGATTCTGTGCCAAATCAATGCTTCTGTCTGACTGGCTCTTTCTGGTCTATGTGTTAATGGTCTGCTGTAAATTGTTGTCCGCCTCTAGCCACCATCCCCGGGGGCACACAGGTAGGAGCTTTTAAACTCATTATGTGCTACTGAGACCAATTAATACCACTGGCAGTATGTTAGAGCCCACTTTTTAGCAATGGATAATTGATGAGGCTTTTGACAGCATGTTATCATCAATACAATGGGTTAAAAATACAACAGCAGGAAAAAAAAAAGAATTATTGTAAATGTTCATGTTGGTTTTGTTTGCTTTTTTTTTTTTCCTCTAGTAATTTTATATACTGAAGCTCACCAGACAGTTTTTGGAGTGACTTGATGACTGCTAGGCCTTTGGGATATGTTTCTGTTGTTTTGCTTTATCCTTACCCAGAGATATTCTGAAATGTATTTTTATCTTCTGTCCTGGTTTGGGTGAAAAGCAAGCAAATTTTGTTCGGTGATTTTGCTTTTCAGCTTAAGGTTTCTAACTAACTGCACTTTCTGGAGTTGGAGGCATGTTTTGCA